>PVJS01000690.1:41085-77381 GCA_004027185.1 Glis glis | reverse complement strand
GAATGCCCCTGGGTTCAATCCCCAGTACCACAAAACAAACAAACAAAGAAACCCATGTAAGCATTGTGTGTGTGTGTGTGTGTGTGTGTGTGTGTGTGTGTGTTACTGGGGATTGAACCCAGGGGAATTCTAACTCCAAGATACACCCCCAGCCCTTTTTTATTTTATTTTTTTGTTTGGAAACAGGGTCTCTCTAGTTTGCTATGTCTCCCTATGTTGCTGTGGCTGGTCTTGAACCTGTGATCCTCCTGTCTCAGCCTCCCAAGTACTGGGATTACAGGCATGCACCACCATGCCTGACCCATATAAGCATTCTTGAAACTTAAGTCTGGAGTTTTATTCTTTCTGGGTTCACTTGGAAGATCAGCTTTAAGATTAGAATCATTGAGAGTTCCTTAATCTCTTAGTTCTCAAAAAGAATGAGAATGATCTCTCCTATCCAGAAGAGATGGTTGAATCCTATCGTACATCATGTTAAGTCGGCCCCAGATGGTCTACACCCAATTAACACACCTGCTGACTGCACGAGTTACCAACAGGGAGAAATCTGAGAGCACACGCATGTACACATGCACGGTGGCTTGTGGCTGATTCCACTAAGCCACAGATGAAGGAAGGGCAGGGCATTTCTAAGGGCTTTCTTCAGGGTGGGGAAACTGAGTCCTGGCTCATTTGAAAACAACAACTTCTAGATGTTAGCAAGCAAAGCAAGAGTAATACAAAAGAACAAGCTACATTCAGGCTGTGTGTGTGTGTGTGTGTGTGTGTGTGTGTGTGTGTGTGTGAGAGAGAGAGAGAGAGAGAGAGAGAGAGAAAGAGAAAGAGAGAGAAAGAGAGAGAGAGAGAGAGATTCTTTTAATAAGTAACCACAGGAATGCATCATCTTAGCATGAGGCAAGAATTCTGTAAGTGAAAGCAATAAAATACATTGCTAGGGTAAAATACCTGCCTGTTTAAAAGTTATTGTCACAAATATGATAGAGAAACATTTGATTAGAAATTGACAAGACATTAACTAACCATTCAAAAGAGAAAAGGAGAAAGGGCATGAATGCCCAATTAAAAAAATCCAAGCTGCGCATGGTGGTGCATGCATGTAATCCCAGTACTTGGGAGACTGAGTCAGGAGGATTGCAGGTTCGAGGTCAGCTTCAGCAACTCAGTGAGTCCCTCAGCAAACTTAGAGAGACCCTGTTTCAAAATAAAAAACAAGCTGGGTGTGGTGGCGCACGCTTGTAATCCCAGTACTTGGGAGGCTGAGACAGGAGGATCTGGGTTCACGGCCAGCCTCGGTTACTTAATGAGGCCCTCTGCAACTTAGTGAGACCCGGTTTCAAAGTAAAGAATAAAAAAATAGGGCTGAATGCCCCTGGGTTCAATCCCAGCACCACAAAAAATGTAAATAAATAAAAATTAAAAAAAAAACAAAATGGGGCCACAGGTGTGGCTCATAGGTAGAACATCCCTACGTTTTATCCCTTTGTCTGTTTCTCTCTCTCTCTCTCTCTCTCTCTCTCTCACACACACACACACACACACACACAACTGAGAAATAAAAACGAAACCACAACTATTTAGTTTATTATAATCAGAAAACCTCAAGTTAAAGTAATAACAATATCTACTCTGCCTATGGTATGAGACAGATTTAATAACAATTATGCTCAGTGTTAGTGAGGGTTTAGGTGTTTTCTGCTCTGTTGGAAAGAGTATGAGCTTAGAAATTATTCATGTTCACTGGACAAAATAAGGCCTAGAGATATGTCCTCAGGAAACAGTAGAAAGTGGGACAAAAATTTATGTACAGGATATTTATTGCCTTATAATTTATATTAATGAGAAACATGAAATCTTTTTTCATGCCCCCAAAGATGAGTTAACTTAAATATATAATGATTCATATGCATGAAAAATATTAAGCAGCCTTTCAAATGAGTCATGGGATATTTAAGGATTTGAAAATATGCTTTCCACATAGATAACATTAAATGTAAAAAGCAGGATAAAATATTACATAAAGTCTGATCCCAATTTAGATAAAATTTTATATAAACATGTGTACATGTCTTGAAAAGTCTGGAAAGATTATGCCAAGCTATTACTAGCAATTTTCTATAGGCGGTAGGATTTTAACTTTTACAAGTTTTTAAATTTTCCACGCTAGATGTGTGTGACTTTTAACCACGCCCTAGCTACCTCAGTCCCTCAGCCTCTACTGACTATAAATGTAAGAGTCTGCAACAATTCCCCCGAATCATTCACTTCGTTTTTATTAGGTACTTGTGTGGATGTGACGCTGGAACCCGCCTGTGACCCCAGGGCCTTATTTTTGTGTCAGAGAGAGCAGGCTGCCTGGATTTTTGTTGTGTTGGTGCCTCAGTGGGACATTTATGTGCTCTGGATTTTTAATATTGGGCCTTCTAGACCAGAAAACTGGTCAAGTTTCCACTCAGTGGGCTTGCCTGAGGCTCATGTATTTTCTTTGTCCAGAGTCTCTGCTGAGAGGAAGTTAATGGTTATTTTAGTGGCTGTGCACACAACCAGCTGCCTGCTGTCTGCCAAGTCTTAACTAATGCCCTCCTGTGATTAGGTGTGCTTTGGTTTTCTGGCCATCTGCCCCATGTGCTCTGTGTAAACTCTGTCACGTTGGCTGCGAATTGAAAGAAAGGCTTATGACGTCATGGACTGTCAGAAAATGTGGCAAAGTGCACGCCATGGAGCACCCTCTATCCAAAACACATCTAGGTAGAACACAAAAGGGGTGGGTTATATCCTTTAGTAAGAACCACTCCAGTATTTTCAGCCCAGAAAAATACTATCTTTGGGAAAAAAAATGGGAATATAATGTCTGTCCTCTCCTTCCTCCCTCCTCTTGGTTTCAATATCACGTGGACGGATGGAAACAGCAGGGGCTCAAATATAATTACCTTATAAATAATTAATAAGGCATTACTATTATTACTTAAAAATCCCATTTTGGAATGAGTCTCTTGATAGTAGCTGAGGCTTAATTTAGCCAAATAACTGTTCTGCATTAGCGAATGTGGCCCATTATTTTTAGGCTCAAAAGATATTTCCAGATGTACTGAGACAGTAGTGATCGATCACTTTTTCTGGGAGCCACGTTCTTGATGTGCCAGCGATGTATACGGGTTTATCACCACTTTTCATGGGAAAGTGTAAAATTGGTTTAGTTGTGTATTATCCAACTATGCATAGAGAACTTATGTAATTCAGTTCAATGCTATCTACATCTGTAGAGCTCAAGTTCTAAATAAGCCCCTCTTAAATACTTTTTTCCTTCCTTCCTTCCTTCCTTCCTTCCTTCCTTCCTTCCTTCCTCCTTTCTCTCTCTCTCTCTTTCTCTCTCTCTCTCCCTCCCTCCCTCCCTCCCTCTCCTTTCTTTCTTTCTTTCTCTTCCTTCTTTCTGTGGCATTGGGGATTGAACCCAGGGACATTCTACCTCTGAGCTACATCTCCACCACTATTTTAATTTTTTATTTTGAAACAGGGTCTAAGTTGCTGAGGGCTTTGCTAAATTGCTGAAGCTGACCTTGAACCTGCAATCCTCCTGTCTCAGCCTCCCAAGTACTGAGGTTACAGGTGTGTGCCACCTAGCCTGGCTTAAATACTTTTATATAAGGTGAATATACCACAGATAGGTAGGTATGTAGATAGACAGATAGATAGATAGAATAGACTCAGGTATATAAATGTCTCCAGTTGATCATAACATGAATGTATTTAAAGAAAAACTATCCAAATGAACTGTGAATATTTCTGAGTGAAGAATTATTAAAAGCATAATATTTACTTTCTCATATGTACATTCCTATGGCTTCTACTATACTCATATATAACTTTTAAATTCAGAAAAAAAGAGCTTGTTCCAAAAACGGCATCTTTTTGAGGCCTTTGCCCGGGCCTCACATAATGCATGAGGAGTCATTTCCATGGTACTCAGAGGGATTCCAATTTGATGACCTGGTCCCTCGCATATCATCAAAAATAATTGACTGAAAATGCAATCCTTGGAGCTTTATTACTTCCCTCCTGGCATCTGTGGCTCACCGTGGGGAAAGGGACACTGAGGTAATTAAGGTGCACCTAATATTTGATGCCGGGCTCTCTCTAAGATTTGCTACAATGAGAGCAAGAGCCTACATAACAGAAATCTATAATCATATTAACATAAATCTATAATCAAAATGTTTGTACAGTGCATGACACATAGTAAGCTTTAAATATCAACTTGTGAAATATGTTTTAATTCATTTTAGTGTCATAACAACCAGAGGAAAGCCTATGTACACAGTCACTTTCTGTGACTAATGAGTACTATTCCTTACTCCGTTTATAGATGGAGAAACTAAGACAGATTTCTGAGGTGTTTTGCCCAACATCCCATGCTAGTAAGTGACAGAAACAGCATTTGAAGGCATTGAAGGATAGGCATATTCATAAAGACAGGAGTAGAATGTGGTTTCTGGGGGTTTGGGGGTGGGTAATAAATGGTTCCTGTTTAATGGGAACAGAGTTTCAGTTCAAGAAGATGAAGAATTCTGGAGGTGGACAGTAGTGACGTCACACTTAGTGCAGCTAAAGTCACTGAGCTGTACAGTGCAAAATGACCAATGTCATGTTTTATCACAACTTTTAAAAGACTTAAGAGACATATTTTATTTTATTTTTTCGGTACTGGGGATTGAACCCAGGGGGCATTTTACCTCCGAGCTATACCCCCAGTCCTATTTTTTATTCTTTATTTTGAAACAGGGTCTCGCTAAGTTGTGGAGGGCCTCACTAAGTAGCTGAGGCTGGCCATGAACCCGGATCCTCCTGTCTCAGCCTCCCAAGTACTGGGATTACAAGCGTGTGTCACCATGCCTGGCTAAGAGACATATTTTAAAAATCAGACTTAACTAGTTCCCATGACATTTCCACATCACTCTGAACTAGTAGTACCATATTTCTTCCCGTTTTACTTTTATATACATTTATTGGTGCATGATCGTCTCACATCATAATGTAGTTCACAGTGATAGTGACATACATGCACACAGCACTTGGTGAACTTTCCCCCGGCTCCCTCCCCATCCCCCTCTTCCCCATACAGGGTATTGAGACTGACATTGGTATTCTCACATATGTACATAAAGTCAATGGGAGTGATTCCTTCATTGATCCTCCCTCTCCCCTTCCCCTAGACCACCTCCCTGGCTCCACTGAAGTTTCTCCTCCATTATCTGAAGCCCCTCTGGTGTCCTGATTACTCCCTAGCTTCCGTATATTAGAGAAAACATACGATCCTTCACTGTGTGTGATTGGCTAATCATTTATTTATTTATTTATTTATTTATTTATTTATTTATTTTGAGGTACTTGGGATCGAACCCAGGGACATTCTACCTCCGGGCTACACCCTCAGCCCTATTTTTTTTATTCTTTATTTTTTTTCTTTTTTTGCGGTACTGGGGATTGAACCCAGGGGCGTTCTACCTCTGCGCTACACCCCTGGCCCTATTTTTTATACTTTATTTTGAAACCAGGTCTCACGAAGTCGCGGAGGGCCTCACTAGGTAGCTGAGGCTGGCTGCGAACCCGGATCCTCAGGTCTCCGCCTCCCAAATACTGGGATTACAAGTGTGTGCCACCATGCCCAGCTTAATCTCACATTTTAAAAATATACTTTTATTGGTGCATTGGAGTCTCACATCATAATGTAGTTCAGAGTGATAGGGACATGCAGGCACACAGCACTTGGTGAGCTCCCCCTGGCTCCCTCCCCACTCCCTCCTCTTCCCCATACATGAGATTAAGATCGGCATTGATAGTTTCACATATGTATATAATGTCAATGGAAGTGTTTTCTTCATTAATTCTCCATCTCCCTCCACCACCCTCTCCTAGACCCCTCCATCACTCCACTAGGATTTCTCCTCCATCATTTAAAGTCCCTCTTGTATCCTGACTACACCCTAGCTTTTACATATGAGAGAAAACATATGCCCCTTCACTTTCTGTGACTGGCTAAGCTCACTTAACATAATGTTCTCCAGGTTCATCCATTTTTCTGCAAATGACAATTTTGTTCTTCTTTACTGCTGAGTAGAATTCCATTGTGTGCATATCCCATAACTTTGTAATCCATTCATCTGTTGATGGATACCTAGGTTGGTTCCATAATTTGGCTGCCCCTACCTCCATAGCCAGTTTGAAACATGACTTGTTTCAAATTCCTTCAAAGTGTGATGCTGGATAATATTAAGGGTGGCTGTCACTTAAGTCTTTTTAGTTTACCACCATATTGAGCCCATTCTTCAAGAATGAAAAAAAAAAGGCCAGTTAAACGAATGATTTCCTTTGTCTCATGCCTGTCATTTAACTGGTTGAGGTCTGTTTTCTTTACTTAGGCAAGGGCAGAGGACTGTGATCTTGGAGACCCCCAGAAAAGTCTGTGCGTCCCTCCTGCTACTGCATTTCATTATTTGGATTTTGGTCTTCCTATTAACAAGAGTTCTGGATAATGCAAGAACCAAATCCCATCCGTGGTACAAAGCCCTTGGGAAAGCCCCATGACCTCTAATTCTTGGGGCAGACCACTTTCCCAGTGGTATCTTTGCCTTGCGAACCCCCTGCCCACCAATTCTAGTCCAGCCCATCTATTGGCACCAAAGGATGCGCCCTGGAGCCCACCCTGGACATCCACGCAGAAGTTATCCTCGGCTCTTTATTAAGTTCTAAGAGCTGCTCCAAACCTTCCTTGTGCTTCTGGGAAACAACCACGCTCCTGGATTTTCCCCTTCTGTGCCCCCACACAGTGCTCCCTCACTGGGCCGTCCTTCCTTCCATCAAGACTGAAGACAAACCGCCAAGTGATTCATGGTCCCCAACCAGAAGTAACCTCTTCCTCAGGCCTGTGAGTCCTTCAACTTGTTGCTTCTACCTCTGCATTCTTTTTGACTTCAGGTAACTTACCTACATGCCATATGTCCGCTATAGATTACGCCACTGGACGGTGAGGAGGGCATCTCATCCATTTCTGTATTTACCAGATAGTCAGGCACATGATAGATGCTGATGAGGGTGGAGTGAGCCTTGACCAGAACGTACAGAGAGCCAACGGCTCACTTCTGGAGTCATGGGGAGGGTATACGTTTAGTGTAAATCCTTGGATGCAAGTATGTTTAAAATAGTAATTTGTATCTTACTATTGTGGCATCTTCTACATCTTTGCTGAGTGTCTCTGGCCCCTTTCCCCACACCATTGGCTTAACGCCATAGCAGGAAGAGCCACACTTGACTCAGAGTGGAGGAACTGTGTCCACAACGACACAAAGAGAACCACTGGAGCAAGGGACAATTGCTGCAGTATAGATCAACAGCACATCTTTGAGCTACTGAACTGGGCCTGTTGATGTACTGATTATAGCTGGTGGTGGGGAGCTGTGACAGTGACGCTGTCCTTGTCCTTACCCACAGGTTCAAATCTCCTAATGCACCTTTGGGGATGGGAGCATGTTTTGAAGGCTCTTTCTATATGGAGCTGATACAGCATGGTCACGATGTGTTCTGTGGGGGTTGGGAATTCAAATGGTAACTGAGGCTACACAGTGTTATCATCATAGTGAGGTCTGTCATTGATCGGTCACTTGTACTGTGTTGGGCCTTATGTATGCTGTTGCTAGCCCAGTCCCCTGTGAAATAGGCAGTATGTTTTAGCCCCTGGAAACAAAGGCTTATGACAGTTAGGTGACCTAGCCTGGTCTAGGTTACATAAGGGCTGGGTGGTGGGTGGGGGGATGATGACATTGGGCCAGCCTGGCTGCCTCCGAAGCCTGGACTCCTCTCTCATCTGCATGCAGCAGGCCCTGCTCTGAAAAGCCCTAGACGGAGGGTCAGGACTTTGGCGTCTCCCAGCTTGGCAGAGGAGTGGGAGAGTGCATTAATAGAAAAACCTGTCACATTCTGTTTCCAAAATGAATGCTTCAGTAATCCAATATTTTATTTTATTCTTATCCCTGCAATTTTGGAATCTGTATGTTTGGCTCTAATTGATCTCTCACACCGTAATTAGTTCAAAGTGACAGTTTTACTGTTTTAAGGCGCTCAAGGAGAGAACTATACCAGGATTCTTGCTAATTCTCTTCTCTTCAGGGATCCAAGGACTTCTTTTTTTTTGAGCAAAGCATGATGGATTATCTATCAAAAATGCCAGAGTTGTCTGACTAATCTCATTTCTTTTTGAGAACGGGAAATATTCTAAATAGGCCATAGAAAAGGCCAAAGTTGGTAACTTTCAAGATTATAGTCAACAACAATTTACTGTCTATTTCAACATAGTTAGAAGAGAGGATTTTCCATGTTCCCAATAGAAAGAAATGGTAAATGTCTCAAATAATAAATATGCCAGCTTTACTGGTCTGATCATTACACATTGCATACATATATTGAAATGTCATGACGTGTTCCGCAAACATGTACGATGACTATGTGCACGGTGATGCAGTGTGTGGCTGCAGCCCAGAAGTCAGCAGTGTTCGAACTGGAGCTGGGAAGGGGGTGGGACACGAGGACCACTGTCCTGTCTTTCTTCGAAGGAAATTTCTGGCCACGCCCACCATCTAACTCCTGCCAATCACTGTCAGCTTCTCCTGCATCTCCAGGGCAGCTCTTATCGCCACATTTTAACTTGGAGGGGAGGTGGAGGGTGAAAACCAATGCATCAAGGGTAGAGGAGAATGAGACATCATTCATTCACCCGTAAAGAGGACCAAGCGCTCTGCTTTGATTCCACACTTCCGCCAAAACTTTAAAATGGACATGTGCCCTGGAAGGGGCTCCGGAAATGAATGGCCCTGGCCCTCTGCACATTTTTAGAAAGTCATTTTGCTCCTTGATTCGACTTTGCTCAAATGCTAGCATTAAGCTTGGTGGGGAGTTTAGAAGTGAAAAGGAGCTACAGAAGCCCCAAGCGAACAGGGATAAAAGGAGACCCAGATGGGTATGGAGATTAAGGCACAAGAGAAGCTGTTGGGAGATGAGTTACAGAAGTTCCTAGGAGAGGAAGGAGGGGTCATTTGGATCCAGCCTTGAAGGACAAGGAAAGGCAGTGCAGGAAAAGCAGACGATGTGGGTGACGGCATGGTGCAGGACAGCCAGGAGCGCTGGCCAGCTCAGCTCGGGGTTGGTGCACAAGGATTTGGGGCAGCTCGGAGCCAGTGTTCACAATAGGCCATGAGAAGCTAGGGACTGTTTGAGCAGGGGCTGGTGTCACTGGCAGATCTGGGGTCCACGGAGAGCCTGTTGACAGCAGTGGATGGGGGGACAGAAGTTTGGGGGGAGACTGAGGCAGGGAGACTTTCGGATGAGGGTCTGCGTCAGGTCAGAGGACCATGAGCGCCTCTGCTGTCGTGAATGGTTGGTCCTCAGTTACAGCCCCGGGTTCATGATTCCTCTCATGGGATCTTCTGTCAGACTGTCCTGAATTCTGATGCTAATTTTAACATCAAAGTCCAAATAAAGGAAATTACTGGAGACGTGATGACAAGCCATTTGATGGCGAAGTCACAGCTCTTGAATGAGGGAAGGAAGCAGGAGATACCAAGGCAGCGAACAGCACGGCCTGAGGAGAAGAGCCGTGGGTTTTAAAGGGCCCTGCTTCCTTCCTGAGGCAGGGCTGAAAACCAGGCATGTGGCTGAAGGCAAGGGGCCTTGCTAAGCAAAGACCCTTAGACATCACCAGCACTAGTGACTAAAGAGTGGCATGTTCTCATTCCTGTGGGGCTCAGAAGAGCAATTAGACACAGGGCACGGGAGCCAGCCAATCTCTACCACCCACTCAGGGCAGAGCCGATATGGTGAGAGCGCAGGAGGGGTTTGTTCAGTTGCCCCTCTTCATCTCAGGTCCTGAGGTGGATGGACAGAGCTTCTCAACGGGCTGAAGTGCTGCCTCCTTTTCGAGAGACCAGCTCGTGCTGGAGGATGGGTTTGTATTTGCACTGGGATGCCAGGAGGAGCGGCCCCAGGACCCACTGCTGCTTAGCGTGGCTCGGATCATATGATGGGCTAGCTCTGAGCGTTGAGGTTTGTATCTACAGCCAAGAGAGCGTGGGGCCTGGAAGTGGGCTGCAGGTGGCCAATAAAGAGAAGGATTCTGCAAATACGGGGTGAAGGAGGAGTGAGAAGACAGGGTTTACCACGAGCACATTGGCTTGCCTGGGGCCCTTCAGAGGGCCCCAAACTCACTGTCTGAATGATAGTGATCCGGAGACATAAGTTACAAAGAGCATACTGAGGAATTTATGGATTCAGGAGAAATAGGTTTATTTATTAATGCAGTTGGTTCTAAAAATAATATATAAATTAATTAACTTCTGATTAGAAGGTAATTTTTACATTAAACTTTACATTATTAAATTTTACATTATTAATTTTTACATTATTAATTTTATATTAATAATAATTTATTATTATTATTATTATTATTATTATTATTTTGGTGCTAAGGTTTGAACCCAGGGGTATTCTACCTCCAAGCTATACTACCAGCCCTATTTTATTTTTTATTTTTTATTTTGAAACAGGGTCTTGCTAAGTAGCTGAGGGTCTCTCTAAGTTGCTGAGGCTGGCTTTGAACCTGTGATCCTCCTGTCTCCCAAGTACTGGGATTACAGATATGTACCACCAGGCCTGGCTAAAAATTATTTAAAGTGTTAGTGATTCTGCTCCATGCTAGTAGCATCAGTGAAAGATAAAAATTAAATTCAAGTTGTATCTTCTACACTGGTAGAAAATTCCTCTAAAGTTTGGTACAGTGACTTTCACCCTGGAGAGCTTTTAAAAACAAGCTGGGCCGGGCATGGTGGCGCACGCTTGTAATCCCAGTACTTTGGGAGGCGGAGACCGGAGGATCCGGGTTCGCGACCAGCCTCAGCTCTCGCTCTCTCTCTGTCTCTCTGTCTCTCTCTCTCTCTCTCTACCTAGTGAGGCCCTCCGCAACTTCGTGAGACCCGGTTTCAAAATAAAGCATAAAAAATAGGGCCGGGGGTGTAGCGCGGAGGTAGAACGCCCCTGCATTCAATCCCCGGTACCGCAAAAAAAAAATAAAATAAAATAAAATAAAAACAAACTGGACAATCGTTTGCTCTTATCATGTAAATGAAGTGACACTAAAAATCCACCTTTATTTTTTTCTCAAAAGATCTCCCCTATTTACCAAAGACTTTGTATTCTACTACTAATAATTTTTGTCTTTGAGGATGACTCTTCATGAGTGTTGGTTTTTGAAAGTTATGCATCTCTGGAAGGGGTCAATACAACATTTATAGTCCTGAACTATCCTGCAGTGTACTAATTTCACCACTAGATGCCGATCTTGTCATTTTGCTAACCCTGAAACAAGTTTTGTCTTTCCGGAATCGATGTTAAAGGTGATTTTCAAGGTGTAGCAATGCCTTATAAAAAATCCAGTTGCTTCACTAATAAACAGCATATTAATAAAACAGCACATTATATGGACAAGTATATAACTGTATAAAACCCAATCCAAACACCAAATGCATAGTTCTAGCTACTGGGGAGGTTGAGGCAGGAGGATCACTTGAGTCCAAGAACTGGAGGTCAACCTGAGCAACATAGTGAGACCTCCATCAAACAAACAAACAAACAAACAAACAAGTAAATAAATAAAATAAAATCAATTCAACGCATTTCTATCTAGTGTTTCCTAAAGCCGTTCTCAGACCCTCATTCAGAGTCCTACATAAATTACTTGGATCTTCTCTTGTGGGTTTAACAGAATCTGGGCCTCTGATTCGAAAATCCTACTGAGTTTCACAAGTTCTCCCGGAAGCTAATGTCTTCTCACTTATCCACATGGGTTTGCAATGGGCTGATTGGTGCTCCCTGGAGTTAAATAGTTCTCAGTTCATTTAATGAGTCTGCTTTTTGAACTTTTTTCCTGCCTCCTTTCAGCAACCGAGTTGAACTAAAAGATCTGTCAACTGTAAAATGAATACGCCCCTTGATTCTTTGGTGGCCTGAAGGTTTAGGCCAGCAGGATCATTCCTGAGAATTCTCTCTCTCTGGCTTCCAGGAAAATTTACCAAGCTGAGGAAAGCTGGGGAAATGTTAGCATCCAGCTTGAAGAGAAATGGATCAGCTAATTTTATGTCTCAGATCCATCTTAGAAGTTGATAGCATGGAAACTTGTGCTCATTCTTTATATAAAAAACAAAAATATGCCGGGCGTGGTGGCACATGCTTGTAATCCCAGTACTCTGGGAGGCGGAGACCAGAGGATCTGGGTTCGCGGCCAGCCTCAGCTCTCACTCTCTCTCTCCCTGTCTCTCTCTCTCTCTACTTAGTGAGGCCCTCTGCAACTTCGTGAGACCCGGTTTCAAAATAAAGGATAAAAAATAGGGCCAGGGGTGTAGCGCGGAGGTAGAACACACCTGGGTTCAATCCCCGGTACCGCAAAAAAAAAAAAAAACAAAACAAAAATAGAAGCATCAGTAGCACACAAAATAAACAACACTACACTCTTACCTACAAAGGAATCAAAACATGAAGTTGTTTCCACTTAATGAGCCAGGACTCAAGATTAAGACTTTGAAAATAAAAACAACAAGGAAACTGCCAAATGCTAATTGTCTACCTGTTATCAAGGCGAGGAAATAGTTTACATACATTATCTTATTGAACCTTCCCAGGATAACTACATGACATAGACACGTGACTGCTTAACGATAAGAAAATTAAAATGCAGGGAAAGGATTTGTGCAAGTTAGTCATGTCGTGGGACTGAGATAAGCGTGCAAGGCATCTGACTTGAAACACGGGGTCTTTTCTGCACAAAACTAACCACATGGGACTTTCCATGGAGGAAGCAACGTAGCTGGCAATACAAAGCCACACTTAGCAGCCTGAGCTTGGAAGGAGGACACTGATGGGTAACACTAACTAGATTTCAGTGACTCTAACTTTCTGTCAAATCCTAGCCACTAAATAATAAATATATATTTAAAATTCTCAAAACAAAAGAGAGAAAGAAAGAAAACAGTCACCAATCCAAGTGAAAGTAGGGAGAAAAAAAAGTAACATAGAAAAAACAGGGTAATGGCCAGGGTGCACACCTGTAACCCCAGCTAAACTTAGGAGGCTGAGGCAGGAGGATTGCAAGTTTGAGGCCAGTGTGTGCAACTTAGTAAGACCCTGTCTCAAAATAAAAAAATAAAAGGGGCAGGGGATGTAGCTCAGTGGCAGAGTGCCCTTGGGTTCCATCCCAGTATCTTAAAAAAAGAAAGAAAGAAAGAAAGGAAGGAAGGAAAATAAAAGCTAATAGAAATAATTCCAAGTATATTACCAACCGTATTAAATCTGAATAGACTTAACTTAGCAATGAAAAACAAAGATGGAGCCGGGCATGGTGGCATATACCTATAATCCCAGTACTTGAGAGGCTGAGACTGTAGGATCATAGGTTCAAGGCCAGCTTCAGCAACTTAGCAAGGCCCTCAGCAACTTAGTGAGACCTTGTTTCAAAATAAAAAATAAAATAGGGCTGGGGGTGTAGCTTGGAGGTAGAATGCCCCTTGGTTCAATCCCTTGAACCACAAAAAAACAAGCAAGCAAACAAACAAAAAACCCACAAAAATCCACAAAGATGATCAAACTGAATAAAAAGAATCAACTTCAGCTATATGTTGTGCACAAGAAATTACTAAGGAATAAAGATTATAAATACACAATGAAAAACTACAAGGAATTTGATATCTCCATACACTTACTAACAGAGATTGAAATAGATAAGCAAAAGTTGGGAAACTGTAAAAAGAAGCCAACAGTCACAACCTCTAATACCTGTCTCTTAGTTATCGATTTGACTTGAAAAATTCAATGACCAAGAATGGTCTAATGGACAAGTACAGGATACCATACCCACTAAATAGAGAATACACACTCTTTTTAGGAACCCACGGGACATTTATAAAGTTGACCAAATACCAGGATGTAAGACAATTCTTAATAAATAGCACCACCAGCCAAAAATATCAGACAGACCATATTCTCTGACCACAATGTAAGTAAATTAGAAATTAATGTCTGAAAAGTAAATGAAAACACTCCTATGTTCAGAATTTTATTTTTTTATTTTTTGGTGGTACTTGGGATTGAACCTAGGGCAGTCTACCTCTGAGCTACACCCCCCCCCAGCCCTTTTTAATTTTTAATTTTGAAACAGGGTCTCACTAATTTGCTAGCTGGTCTTGAACCTATGATCCTCCTGTCTCAGCCTCCCAAGTATTGGGATTATAAGTATGCACCACCACGCCCAGCTCAGAATTTTAAAGATACACTCCTAAATACTCTTTGGGTCAAAGAATAAACCAAGATAACACTTCGAATGTGTTTGACTTGACAATAAAAATTCTACAAAATCACTGTGAATCATGTCACTACTAAAAAGGAAATTGATAGCTATAGTTTCTTAGAAAAGATGAAAGATGGGAACTTGCTTCAAGAAATTCTTTCCTAGTTCTAGGGAGAACCCTAGAAGCATGGGCACTAGAGTTTCTGAATCAAATCTACTCATTTTATCACTTGGTGGCAGTGGTGGGAAGTAGCTTAGAGAGGCCAACTCTCGTCCTCTCCTGTGTAAGTCAGGAGCTGACCCCACCCAGCTCTGCAGGGCTCCCAGGGGGGCTTCTCCAGTTTCTGAGTCTTGAATATAAATAAACTTCCATGGATCAGCAGACCTTTAAAGAGAGCCTGTGATAGAGAAAAGAAAGCCAAAGAAACAGAAAATGGGATCCTGGAGGAAGCAGATAACTCAGTGGGCAGAAGCCATCTTCTTTCTTAACCTAATTAGTCAATGAAGAGAAATCTGAGACTCTTCTGCAATGAACTGGATGCTCATGACCCCTCACTGAAGTTCATACGCTGAAATTTTACCTTCAAGTTGATGTGATTAGAAGGTGGGGCCTTTGGGATGTGATTAGTCAGCAGGGTGGGCCCCAGGAGTGGGATTAGTACCCTTATTAAAGAGGGCCCAGAGAGCTCCCTTACAATGTGAATACACGGATACAACATGAATAGGCGGCCATCTATGAAGAAGGTCCTTTTTAGACACCACATCTGCTGGCCCATGGACCTTGGCCTTCACAAGAATTGAGAAAATAAAAGTTTCTGTTGTTTATAAGCTACCTTGTTTATAATAGCAGTTTCAGAAACCACCTAGTTTTTGTTACAACAATTCTGAGGCTCTAAGACATTATCTCTGTAAGACAAGAATCAGATTCTATGATTACAGAGAAAGAATGAGAAACTTTAAAAATTGTATATATATATATATATATAATTTTTATACACACACACACACATATATATATACATATATGTATATATATGGCTAGAGGGGGATCTCAGTGATAAAGCATTTGCCCAGCATGGAAGAGGACTTGAGTTCAATCCCCAAAACTGCAAAAACAAGGCTGCAAACTGAGAAAAATATGTGATCCAGGAATGGATACAAAGCAGGGCTACAAGGAAATCCCAGGATGTTGGGGCGCAGCTGCCCTAAGGCACAATCAATTCAGACCTGAGTAAGAAGCGGGGGCTTCACTCTGAGGCTAAGGGGACTCCTCCCTGAGAGTAGGATTGGGAGATCAGACAAGAAAGGATATGGTAAAGGCCAAGATGGAAGAAAAACAAAGAATAGCAGTTAGAAATGGCAAAGAAAACGAAAATGTTTAGGAGAGGAAATATAATCCTAGCATTGTCCTGCATCTGTGATGAGAAGCATTTATAGTTAGGATAACAGGAGTGCCTCAGACTGGTTTTTGACTTTTGAAATCAACACAGACAAAGCATTGGGGATTATTTGGGGTTCACACAGGACATAATGTCACCAACTTTGATAATGTAAAAGTAGAAGTAGAGATAGTAGCCGGGCATGATGGTGCATGCCTGTAATCCCAGGACTTGGGAGGTTGAGACAGGAGGATTGCAGGTTTGAGGCCAGACTCAGCAACTTAGTGAGACTCTCAGCAACCTAGCAAGACCCTATTTCTTTTTTTTTTTTTTTTTTTGGTACTGGGGATTGAACCCAGGGGCATTCTGCCTCTGACCTACACTCCCAGCCCTATTTATTTTTATTCTTTATTTTGAAACAGGGTCTCACTAAGTTGCGGGGGGCCTTACTAAGTAGCTGAGTCTGGCCGCGAACCCGGGTCCTCCTCCGGTCTCAGCCTCCCGAGTACTGGGATTACAAGTGTGTGCCACCACGCCCGGCTAGCAAGACCCTATTACTGAATAAAAAATAAAATAGGGCTGATGGTGTTACTTGGAGGTAGAATACCCCGTGTTCAATCCCCAGTACCCCCACACAAAAAAAGGAAAAGAAAAAGAAAAAAAAAAGTAGAGACAGTAAAATTGGGGGAGGAGGGTTATAAGTAAAAGGAAAGGACATTAATATTGATATTTTCTTATTAAAAAGTGGAGCACTTCATTGTCTATACTTCCTGAATCAAGAGATTTAATTATGTTATTCAAACTTATAAATGTAGACAGCCGAGGAATTAAATAGTATAATAATACTGTGATGGGAATAAGGTTGATGGTAACCAAGAGACACACCCTTATTTATGGCAGCAGCCCCCAATCAGCAGATTGAGGAATAGTTGCAAAAAGCACATTATTTACAGATATGGAGATAAATACTTCTCCAGGGAGCAGGAACATCCCCAATACCAATGGGAGTTTTCTTTTGTGAAATGTCTTTAGAATATGTGGTAAGTCTATTATTATTATTATTTTTTTTTGCGGTACCGGTGATTGAACGCAGGGGCGTTCTACCTCCATGCTACACCCCCGGCCCTATTTTTTTATACTTTATTTTGAAACCGGGTCTCACGAAGTTGCGGAGGGCCTCACTAAGGAGATAGATAGATAGATAGAGAGAGAGAGAGAGAAAGGGAGAGAGAGAGCGAGAGAGCTGAGGCTGACCGCGAACCCGGATCCTCCGGTCTCCACCTCCCAAAGTACTGGGATTACAAGCGTGCGCCACCACGCCTGGCCTGTAAGTCTGTTATTTTGAAAATGATCCCTGGTGGAGTGTTTTTTGCTCACATCTACCTTGGAAGAAGTTTGGAAACTTATATGACTCTTCATTAGGTTTTAAATTCATATCTAAAATTTTTCATCCTAATAAGGTTTAAATAGTTGCAAAGGCTGCAATTTAAAGTGTATTTTTCATGTAGGCATTTTAAAATAAAATTGTGAGAAATTTCAATATATCAAATGGAACTTCAATAAACTGCCAGCACGCAGCACGTTATCTACCATTACCCAATTAAAACATACACTAACTAACTTTCACCAATTTTTTTTTTTTTTTTTTTTTGGCGGTTCCAGGGATTGAACGCAGGGGCATTCAACCCAGGGGCATTCTACTTCTGGGATACACCCCCGGCCCTATTTTTTATTCTTTATTTTGAAACAGGGTCTCACTAAGTTGCGGAGGGCCTCACTAAGTAGCTGAGGCTGGCGGTGAAACCAGATCCTCCAGTCTCAGCCTCCCAAGTACTGGGATTACAAATGTGTACCACCATGCCCGGCTAACTTTCACCAATTTTATGTTTCCTTTCTCCTTGAACTCTTACTTCCATACCCCTACTATACTTTCTTACATTATTTTATCCCTAACGTACTATATTTTATGCTTGCAAATCTTTTTATAATTCTTTTTTTCTTGCAATAAAATATGCATAAAAATGCAAATTAAATAGTTTATTTCATGTAACCACAAACATCTAAGTATTACAAATTTTTCTGGATTGAATTATAATTACAAGTACTATTTAGCACACAATTGCTCAAAACATGGATATCTTATACTTTTTAATGAACGATTATTACAATAAAGAAGGAACTTGTATTTGTAACACATCTCCTAATTAATCCATGCATTCATGACTAAATACTCTTTTTTTCTAGAAAGAATAATGAAACATTTTGTTTCTTCCTTTCAAAATACACATGCATATATAATATAAAATTGCTGAGAATCTTATTTACCTAAATGAGTATGCAAGGATAAAAATAAGAATATGAATAATAAGTACATAAGTATATGGAAATCAGAGTGATTGTGCTTTTTATATCATTTTAGCAATGGAAATCTTTTCAAATTTTAAACAAAAAAGCACATATCAAACTATTACAAATTTTAAAAATCATCTATCAGCTAATTAACTGACCAATTAATCAACTAATGGATTAATTCCTTTAATTTTATTTTAAAATTAGAAAGCACCTAGCTTGCATACAGATTAATCTCTGGATGATTAAAGCAATTTACTGGCTCCATTTCTGGGAAGTATACCAAAAGAGGCGTCACCAAGTCTTATCAAATAACTATTAATTATACCTGTTTGTTTTTCAATTAAAGGCACTTTATTTGACCCATTATATTTAGAAAGGGTTGGAATAGGAATAATTTTTAACTTCAATACCTCTCTACCAACACAATGCTAAAAGTAAAATGATCTCCTTGTGTGATTTAAATGCATTTTTTTTTTCAAAATCAAAACCTTGTTGTCCAAACACTGATTCACTTTATGGCGGAGGCGAGAAAGGGGAATGCACACAAGTTAGAAAGCAGATTCATTTTACCAAAGAGTACAGATGGCCCTGGGGGATCTGGAGCGTTCCTCCGCGCTGCCCATGCCTGTGAGCCCCGGGAAAGTTCTCCAATCTTCCTGGGAGAATGGGCCCCAGGTTGGGGACAACTGTACTTGGCTAGTGACAGAGCTAGATCCAGGACCTGTTCGGTGTCTCAGTCCCCAAACCACTACCATTTCTACTCTTTGCTTTGATTCTCCAAATCATATTTACTTTCCAAACCCATCTGCAGAGCAAGATCACATCTTTAAAATGCAATTTCTAGGGAAAGCTGACACTGCATTTAGCTGATAGGATTTTTTTTCCTTTTTTGAAGTAACAGTGGACTCTGCTCACCAGGGAGGATGTTTGTTTCCATGGCAACGCCTAGAGATTGTCTGCTTGTCTTCTCTCTAAACCCCTGGCTCTGAGGTCTACTATCCCCTGGACAATGAGTTGACATTCTTAGGTTCCCTTCTTCAAAGGGAAATCAGCAACACACACATTTCAGGAGGCGATAAAGAATCAAAGAGAGACAGGGGTGGGGGGAGAGGTGTTTTAATTCTTCACACTGGGGTTTGGTCCCAGATGAGAGATGTGGATGGACCTAAACGCATGCTCTGCTTCAACACCTCATCCTGCAGCCAGAGTATGAGAAGCATCCGTGTTTCTCCCCTTTCTTTCATAATCAACCCACAAAAAGAAAAAGAAAAACCAGAAGCAGGAAAATGAACTCTATTGTGTTATGGGAATGGCAACCAATGCAATTGGTAAAAAAATAATAATAAAAAAATAAAAAAGACAGCCGTCAGCCGGGCGTGGTGGCGCACGCTTGTAATCCCAGTACTTGGGAGGCGGAAACTGGAGGATCCGGGTTCCTGGCCAGACTCAGCTACTTAGTGAGGCCTTCCGCAACTTCGTGAGACCCGGTTTCAAAATAAAGTATAAAAAAAAAATAGGGCCGGGGGTGAAGCTCAGAGGTAAAATGCTCCTGGGTTCAATCCCTGGTACCGCAAAAAAAAAAAAAAAAAAAAAAAGACAGTCGTCCAGCTGTTTATGACTTTGCTCTGTTTGGCAGGAAGGATGAGTTTAATGCAAATAAGCAAATATGTGTTCCCCAAAGACTTCATTTAGTAACCTTTTCTTTCTTCCCCTAAAGATCCCATTTTCCTGGTTCTTGCTCACATCCTGTCTTTGACTCCTATCTGAATTAAGGTGTCAGCAACTCTCAGTCTTTGGAATCATACTGTGATCATTGGAAGTCAATGCTCTTTGGTCCTATTTACTTAGTATTTGCCCCCTTTTGGAATAACAGGTTGACTAAGCACCTGAGAGGCCATCTAGAGTCAAGGCTGGCTCCCAGGTGGATGGATTCCTTCTGAGATGCTATCGCCCCATGCCCGGGGCAGGCCTTCTCCCTTTCTTCAGCTCCAAAGTTTTATGGAGCTGAGTCTTCCTTCCCGCAGCTCCCGCCCATCTGTACATTTCACAGCAGAGCAGAGCTATGTGACTTAATTAAATAATCTTTCTAAATTTCATTTTGAGAACTAATTTAGAAGACAACTTTAATTTGGATAACTTCTACAGTAAATATTAATCAGTGTAATGGGCAAGAACTTTTTTTGGCATGAAGGGAAAAAACCACTTTATAAATTGAAGTATCTAAAGTCTTTTCAAAAGTGCATCTGTTATTTTAATGCAATTTGGTAATGCACTTTATTAAATTTATAGGATAAAGTGATACTAAAAGGTGCAGGGAATCTTTTTTAGTGAGATTCTCCCCCCCCAAGATAATAAAATAATAAAAGGAATTGATAGTTAGCAGAATGGCGTCAAGCATGTATCTGGAGGGAGATGCTCTGACACAATTTGGTTCTTATAAAAGATTTCAGAGATGGATGTCTATTTTTGGAAGCTGCTAATAAAACAAATCGTTGATGTATTTGGTTTGTGGCTCTATCTAAACGACCATTATACAGATTACTTGTATGTGATTTGAACATTCTCAACTCTGATTATTATAACTTTTTTTTGACATTAGTATATAAATGTAAGCTTCGCAGGGGAAAAAAGAGCGAGAGATCTTATTTATAAGATTTGGTATACCACCTCCCCAAAATATTCTGGCACCTTGGGAAGTTTGAGATTTCAGATAGGCCTTGACCCAGCTGTCTGACCTTGACCAATATTCTCAAACTCTCTGAACTTCATTTTCCTCATTGGAGAATGAAAATAATTCCTACCTCTTTAGGGTTCTGCAAGGATGACAAACTGAGTTCCTTAGGTATACTGTTTAGATGCTCATCCTAACCTTAATTACTATATCTTTAAAACAAGGATGATTTTTAATACCCAACTCATTGGAATAGTGTAATGATTAAAATTATCCAAGTGAACAATTTTGCACAGAGGTTGATCCGAGCTATCATTAATAACATTAAATGTAATTGTGCTTAATAAATGCAACTCCCTTCCCCTACCCTCTTGATTTATAGGATTATGATTTCATCTCCCATGGATCCTCCTCAGGTTGGTTGCCTGGTACGGGGCTTATTCTGCTATTTTGCTTTTCCCCTATCGACTTCCTTTCCCTCTGGCCTTTTCCTTGCTGCTCAGCATCTTCCTGGACTGTGTAAGACTTGCAAAGGAGCTTGGATGAGTTCCTCTCAATGCATAGAATTTCTTTGCCCAAGAGTCAGGTGGGGAAAGGCCCGGGAATAAAGCCTCGGGGTTCTCTCCTGATTTAAATACATCCTTGACGTCTCAGGATTAATTGGTTAGAATTAATGTGGATTATATATTCCAGTCAAATCATACCAGGGAAGCAGAGGCCTTTGCTGCAGGCGTATTGAGCCTGAAGTCTAAAGAGAATGCTTCCATCCCTACTGCCATTCCGGCTTATTCTGTGACCATTCACTTCAACCCAGGGGCCTTTATTCTCCTTTTCTCTCTCTCTCTCTCTCTCTCTCTCTCTCTCTCTCTCTCTTTCTCTCCCCCCTTTCATTATCACTTTCATTATCAGCTTCATATTCAATCTTAGGTATAAGGTATAGGTTAAGGTATAGGTTTATCCACTTGAATCCTACCTCTCCCATTGACATTTTTTTGTGGTACTGGGGATTGAACCCAGGGGCATTCTTCCTCTGAGCTACAGCCCCAGCCCTCTTTATATTTTATTTTGAAACAGGGCCTCAATAAGTTGCTGAGACTGGTCTCGAACCCGTGATTCTCCTGTCTTAGCCTCCTGAGTACTAGGATTACAGGCGTGTGCCACTATGCTCAGCTCCTGACATTGGCCTTTTAGCAGTGACTGCAGCTAAAGGGATAGAGCTTTAATTTTCAGTAGGATCGGGATCGGACATCATCTGAAAGTGAGAGGCCGCCAGGGCTGCCCTACTTTGCTGGAATTACATGAAGGGACAGGCTTGGTACATATCCTTATAAAACTGTAAGACTTTGAGGGAAAATATCTGGTGGATTTGATGGCAGGAAACCTGGGTTACAGCCCTGGCTTCATTGCTTACAGGAGACAGGGTTTGGGGTCCACCCTTTACCTCCACAGCCCTCTCAGCCTCCTTTTTATACAGTGAGGCTCATAACGCCTGCAGCATCCTCTTCTGCCTCACAGAACTGCCGCCGGGACCCAGTGCCCTAACTCAGGATTGCTTGGGGAACTTCAGCTCCCTACTGAAATATCTACTATCCTCTCTGTGATGTGAGGATGCTGTAGAATTACATGGAGAAGGAATTTAAGTTTACTGCCACTCTATACCTCATTCTGATGTATAACGACAAGGCACTAATAAAAGTATATTAAAAAAGAAATAAAAGGGAAAAACCCAAACTTCATGTTTGAGCATCAATATCTCTGTCTCCCTAGAGGTGTCTCATCTTTTTAGCAGTAATGTCGATGGCTGCAGTGGGGGGGGGGGCAGTAAGAAGGGATGACCCAGTGTAAAGAAGGCAGAATAAAAGCAGATTCAGGTTCAGCCCTGCCCAAGAGGAAAAAGCAGGTAGAAGACTTGCCTAACAAACATTTAAATGACTTCTGTTCCCAGTTGTCTATAAAATATAGCACATAAAGTACATTTCTAATAGTAAGTTTAAAAATCGGCACATTCATTTATTATCAAATTTGACCTAGAGTTAAAAGGTTTTAAAGCTACTTAAGCAGGTTTGAACATGGACTAAAAAAGTATTTATATTAAAGATTAGCTTTAAAGAAAATAAATAATAGTTGTATCTTAGGGTTTTTTAAATGGCTTTTAATGCTTTTTGAAGTCGATACCAATTCAAGATGAGGCAGAAATGTGAGATTGCTATAAAAACTGTAATGCCATAGGAGGGTAGACTAATAGAAACACAATATCTACTCATCTTTAGAGCAAGATCATCCACTTCATAGAGCAGCAGTGATGATTAAGCACGAAACCTGCAAAGCGTCTAACATAGGAACCAGGCACAGAAACGCCAACTAACAGTCATCTCTCTCTTCCAAATTCACCACAATCCTTGCTTGTACCCTTCTTCTCTCCCTTGGAGTCTCTCCCAAGGTTTTTGCCTTTTATTATTTAACTTTTGCATACTTCTTTGAAATTTCACATGCATGGGTTTTGTCTGCTTAGTTGTTTTAAGATGTTTTGTTATACATTTATATATCATAGTTTATATTTATTTTTATAATTATGCAATATATATGTATCTATATATTTTGCTTATTTTTGCCTTTGATATAAAATTTAAATTCAATGAAATGCATCAATCTAGTATATTGTTTGGCTCCTGACAAATGCATACACCTGCACAATCAAATTTCTTAAGGCACAGGACAATACCATCACCCCAAAATGCCCCCTTGTCACCCCCACCCCAAGCCACCACTGCTCTGATTTTCTTTACAGAGGTTGGTTTGCCTGCTCTAGAATGTCATATAAATGGAATTATACAGAATGTATCCTTTGTCTAAATTTCATCCTCTCAGTACCAGCATATCATTTTGGAGACTGACCCCTGCTATGTGCATCAGTAGCTGTTTTCTTTTTATTGTATCCGGGTACCTTCAAGCCCTTCAGAGACTGGGACTGTGTGATAACTCTCCACACCCCCTATGGCACTTGTGTAGAATTCTGCACACTGTAAATGTTCCTTGCACAGTTGGTGGCTCAGTGGGTGAATGAGCGTATGAGGTATTTAACCAATCCGTAAGCCATTTAGACACGAGCAAGTTTCGCGTTTCTAATTCGGACAGTCTCATAAGGTTCAACTTACCGACGGTACACATCCTGGTTTCAGAAGCCAGACTGCTTTACTGTAGGAATCCAGGGATCCGCCCATCTGCAATGCTGCATCATTTGCTGCATCCCTGCGGCAGTCAGCAGCGGTGAGGGAGAGAACTGCTGCCCTGGACGGGCTCCAACCTGCATGCAAAGAAGCCAACCTCAGGGCTTTGTCTCCTGCAGACGGAAATGCTTATCCTCTGTCTTAGAAAACATTAGACCTCACATTCCTCCGATTGATTTAGTAAGCCACTGAAAAGGTCAGCAAAGAAGTCCAGGTGCTGCATGGAATCTTTTTGTGGCTGGTTAGTTACCCAAACTGCAGAAGCAGCATGTATTTTCTTGCACTCAGGAAAGCACAACAAAACAAACTGGGTTAGTATTGTTGGCTCTGACCAGTATTGCTGTGACCCGCCTGAAATGGCTGTCCCCAGTGGACTCCTCGTACCTCCGACTGTTGACTGTGATGAAGGGCCAGGCACGGTGGAGCAGGCCTCTGGGGAGCAAATACATTACCTTGGCTAGTTCTGTGGAGCAAGCATTTAGGGGTCTGAACCTGTCACCATCATTTCTGCCTGGACAGCAGTAAGTTCCTATCATTTCTAATCATGCACGTGTTCTGAATATAAATGTGCTTCTCCTCTTTAATCTATTCAAGTGACATTCTCCATTCTGCAGCAGTCTAAATTTTATACAGCCGCATAGCACACTTTATAGCGCATCACTTTCAAAATGTGGAGCTGTAAAATTAGGCACATTTTATATTAAAATGGGGAAAGTTTCCTTTGAAATATATTTCCCAAGACATGGGGGAGATTTACGTATGATTCTGGCGACGAGCATATTAGAGAAAGAAGTAAAATGGAAACAAGAATCAGGAAAGATATTTGTGGTTTTAATAAACAATAATAAATTGCTTATTTCATTCATGTTTCTTTTGAAAGAGTTAAAAGATTTGTGGAAAGTAGGATAAACTCCAATAATGAAGTTTGTGTGTGTGTGTGTGTGTGTGTGTGTGTGTGTATGTGTGTTGCTGGGAATTGAACCCAGGGGCATTCTATCTCTGAGCTACATCCCCAGCCCTATTTTATGTTTATTTGGAAACAGGGTCTTGCTAAGTTGCTGAGGGCCTTGCTAAGTTGCTGAGGTTGGCCTCAAACCTGCAATCCCCCTGTCTCAGCCTCCCAACTACTGGAATTACAGGCATGTGCCACCATGCTCGACTCCCTTCTAGCAATTTTTAAGGACCCTTTTTCAAAAACAACCCATTTACAAAGGTAGAAAATGAAGATATCTTAATTCAAAAAATGTGGAAGCCATGGTGTGGTTATTTTAGAGTTTGGATCAGTTCAGTTGCATTTTGCTTATTAATTCCTGAAAAGGTGCTTTGTAAATGGATGTTGAGAGTTGTCATGTCTAAGAAGTTGCTATACCACATCAACAACAATGCAAAAAAGTGACATCGCCAGTTCTGTGTCATGTTCTTCCGGTGACATCCATTTCATTTACACTGGGATGTTTGGGACACCTACAACAATCACAGCTGATTGCCACCAACAGCTCTCCAAATGGAACCTACTCATTAACAGTTTCCTCATGGTATAGATCAAGTTCCTGTTGGTGTCTCCTAAACAGGAGGGATTTATTACATGCATGCTAAATTCTGCAGACTGTGGCATGCAATAATGAAATTCACAGAGACAGGGAGGCAGCAGGTGCCGCTGCGTAGAGCGCCGTCAGACCACGCTTAGGCTTGCGGTTGCTGTGTGACTTGGTAAATTAACTTCTCTGGGCTCAGCTGTTTGCTCTGAAGGGCTGTCTCACGGGACTTTGTCTTTATTTAATAATAGATAGCAAATGCCTATCACATGGTAGGTACCCTGCATGTGTTTATTTCCTTCATCCCTGATGTACGGATGCCAACTTGGATGAGACTGGGGTAGCTACCTGATGGTGAGGGAGATGGACACCCATCTGCTTTTCTCGTCTAGGATTATTCTCACAGATCAAGAGAACTCAGCCCTCCTGCCTCCCACACTGAAGCTTTCCGTGAGCCCTGCCTGTAAGAACTTCAACCTGCAGCTGTGCTTTTTAAAACAAATGCTAATTATAGAACCTCCATGTGCCAAAGGGTTTCAGAACAATGAACCGAAAAGCCGTCAATCACCAGGCCCTATTTATTTGAAGCTCTCAGATGCTAAGGGCCCTGAAGAAGTAAAATATTTTCAGTGGTTCCAAAAGAGTTACACATCAGGAGCTTGATGGTTGTGTGAATACATTTTGCTTTTCAATTAAATGACCTCAGATTGTCCTTTAGAGGATTATAGAGGTATTAGAAATCACCAGAGTGGTAGGAATTTTATTAATCAGGTTCAGCAATGGATTTCTATATTTATTTTTTGAATACTTTTTATCTCCCAGGAGTTTGCTTTCTTGGAAGCCCTCAATCCATTTCTTATTTGTGGAGAATATGCTTAACCGGGAACAAACACATATGTGTATAATGAGACTCCAAAGCCTCCTTCTATAGAGATAACAGCACCACAGCAAACAACACTGATGCAGAAATGTTGGAGGGGAAAAAGTATTTTTTTTTCTTCTAAGCAGATTTTCTAAAGTTGCTCACTTCACTGTTGCTTTGACACACAGATCAAATGCCACGTGGGCTCAGAGCAAAACGCTGGGAAGAGGACTTTAAAAGGAGGATGACTAGACAGAATATTTAAAAGAGGCAGGCACCTAGCAGCAGAAGGCCTGAGGTAGGAAATCAAAACCCAGCTTCGGATGCCTCCCACCCACCCAAGGCTACAGTGCAGAAACAGGTGACAAGAGCTATTAAAAAAGACCTGAGATCTACCCTCTTAAGTACCCCGACATGCCTCTCCGCCCACACCGTTGGCCAGGTTCCACAAGGGAGGGGGCCCCTCTGCTCTCCCTCTCCCCCTCACCACTCCTGTACGCCTCCTTTTTCAGCTACCCAAAGGATGATAGGGCAGCAGGTGCTTCACCGCTTTCTTCTCTCTGCAGCATCTTCTGGCCCCTGCAGCATCAGCAGCTCTGCTCCTTTCTGGCCATTCTTCTCTGCAGTCAGAGGCTTTAGCAAGGAGCTGGGGGGGGGGGAGGAAAAGAAAAGTGCTGATGACCTTAGGATCTCTGAGGGTGACCTGTAACTCCTGGGAAAGGAGCTGGCACAAAGGAAATGAACTCAAGAAGACCCAAGAGTGTGGTGCACCCAGCCTCCCATACGTTGAGTGTGAAACAATGGGATTTATATAGAGCAGGTTAAAAAATCCATCCAGCCACCGTTGATCCACATACGGGTTACTGGGAGCAGAGAAATACATGGCTTACCCAGGGTCTCTCCCCCAGAAGTCTTTTCCACTGGGGAGTCCCTGATGATCAAGGAGACCAAGGATATGCAGGCTCCTAACAGTCATCAGGGTATGTCCCCTACCAAGCCTGCCAGGGTCACTGTTCAGGACAGCATAATGACCTTAGGCTTGAGGTCCTAGAAGGTGTGAGTATGGAAAGACCCCTGAGATCACTTAGTTTGTGTGTGGGGGGGGGGCGGACAGGGAGCCCTGGGGCAGGCAGGGAGCCCTGGGGCTCCCTATGACATCCCCAGCCCTTTTTAATTCTGAGGCAGGGTCTTGCTAAATTGATGAGGCTGGCCTTGAACTTTCAATCCTCCTATCTCAGCCTCCCAAGCACTGGATTTACAGTGAGCCACCACACCAGATGAAATCACTTAGTCTTGAAGATTCAACCACCAATACCAGTGTTTCTGAATTTACATTACTCCAGGCTTCTGCAGAAGTTCTCTGCTGCAGTCCTTCCTTCCATCATGGAGAGAGTGGGGTATCAGAATCACATTTTTTTTTTTAAGGGTTGGAAAGGACGTCTGAGGATAAGCCTCACCCACCTTCTCTCCATGGTCTCTTGTACCGCTCCAAGTACTTCACCCTCTGAGGGTCACCGGGAACGCGATTCCACCTTTTAAATTTGAAAGCAGTTAATACATTTACTCTTACTGCTCCTCTTAAAAAAAATCAGTAAGTTCAAGCCAAATGCTTTGTTACACAAAACAAAAAACGAACTGCCTGCTTAGAAAAATCTTGGGTATTTTCTGAAAATCTCTGCAATCCCTCCACGACACCGGAGGCACGGAACACTCTGCGTGTGCGCGTCTGTGGACCGCAGGGCTGCAGCCACGTGCGTTAGGGCGTGCCCACCCTTTCAGGGATCTGGGTGGTTCCTAAAGGGTACCCATGAGTTCCCGGCTGCACCCGCTACCGATTTATTGCAGTGAATCGGAGGAGGACTCCCTCGGCTCTTTTCTGTTCGCCCCAGCACTAGAAGTCCGGGCGCCCTGTTCTCCTCCCCGGAGACCACACCCCAGTGCGGGTGGCTGGCCGATGCAGCTTCGACCCCAAACCAGCCAGCCACCTGCAGGGCTTGTCCAAATCATCAGGTTGGGTGCCGCACAGGTGTAAAAAGAGGGAAGGAGGCTTTGAATGTGATGGAGGCGGCGGTGTCCGGCAGGAATTTAGCAGAAGATGCAGGCAGCCCGAAGTTCCCGGCCGCAGAGCGCAGCCGCTGCCTTGCAAGCCGGTGTCCGCCTGGTTAGTTTCAAACTCATTCCCGACTCTCCCCCGACTACACAGTTCAACACGCTCAAAGGCTTCATCCCCCCAACAAAGAAACGAGAAAATCTAGGACCCCTAAACCGGCTGATTAACTGCTCTAAAGGTTTAAACATGCTAAAAGGAACACCTGCCGGGCTGCGGTTTCACGGGTGTGTGTGGCAGGGGGTAGAGGGGTGCGGCAGGTTCTCTGTGGGTTGAGAAACAGCACGTTAAAGAAAAAAAAAAAGAAACAGGGCGAAAGGGAGATGAATGAAAGAAAATGCCAGAAACAGCTACAAAGAAATATGAAACTTCCTTCCCTAAACGCGGTACTTTTGCAACCTTAGCCTATTATTTGGATCTCAAATGCCCTACAGGCCCGGCACCTTCCCCAAGAACACCAAGGGAGGGTGAAGGAGGGCCCTGGTAGGGGAGGGCCCTGGTTGGGGGTCGGGGTGTCTTGGAGGTACTGGGTATGAAAAACTAAGGTGACAGTGGGGCATGCGAACCTGTTATTGGGGACACTTAAGGATCCCAGGGATCCGGGGTCCAGGTATAATAAACAAGATAGGGCTGGGTGCATGTGTGTATGTGAGATGAGTAGGGGGCTGTGGGGGTCTCAGAGCAAACAGAGGGCCTGGGAGAACAGCGGGAAGGACGAGCGCCGCAGCTCCCCAGCTGCCTGCCGCTCGCCCCCGCCTCCCCTTTTGCGCAGAATCCTCCCTTTGGCTGCAGCAGCGCGCTGCCCCCACTGGCCGGCGCGCCGTGATCGATCGCAGCTGCGTCAGAATCCTCCCGGCGTATAAATAGGGGTGGCAGGACAGCGCCGAGCCGCACACAGCCATCCATCCTCCCTTTCCCTCTCTCCCCCGTCCTTCCTTCTTTCTAGGGCCCCAGCTCCGCCGCGGGCCAGGGGGGCACCGGCCGCCACCATGAGTTCCTTCAGCTACGAGCCGTACTACTCGGCCTCCTACAAGCGGCGCTACGTGGAGACGCCCCGGGTGCACATCTCCGGCGTGCGCAGCGGCTACAGCACCGCGCGCTCCGCGTACTCCAGCTACTCGGCGCCCGTGTCCTCCTCGCTCTCCGTGCGCCGCAGCTACTCGTCCAGCTCCGGCTCCTTGATGCACAGCCTGGAGAACCTCGACCTGAGCCAGGTAGCCGCCATCAGCAACGACCTCAAGTCGATCCGCACGCAGGAGAAGGCGCAGCTGCAGGACCTCAACGACCGCTTCGCCAGCTTCATCGAGCGCGTGCACGAGCTGGAGCAACAGAACAAGGTGCTGGAAGCCGAGCTGTTGGTGCTGCGCCAGAAGCACTCCGAGCCGTCCCGCTTCCGGGCGCTGTACGAGCAGGAGATCCGTGACCTGCGCCTGGCGGCGGAAGACGCCACCAACGAGAAGCAGGCGCTCCAGGGCGAGCGCGAAGGGCTGGAGGAGACGCTGCGCAACCTGCAGGCGCGCTACGAAGAGGAGGTGCTGAGCCGCGAGGACGCCGAGGGCCGGCTGATGGAGGCGCGCAAAGGCGCCGACGAGGCCGCGCTCGCCCGCGCCGAGCTCGAGAAGCGCATCGACAGCCTGATGGACGAAATCGCCTTCCTGAAGAAAGTGCACGAGGAGGAGATCGCCGAGCTGCAGGCGCAGATCCAGTACGCCCAGATCTCGGTGGAGATGGACGTGTCCTCCAAGCCCGACCTCTCCGCCGCGCTCAAGGACATCCGCGCGCAATATGAGAAGCTGGCCGCCAAGAACATGCAGAACGCCGAAGAGTGGTTCAAGAGCCGCTTCACCGTGCTCACCGAGAGCGCCGCCAAGAACACCGATGCCGTGCGCGCCGCCAAGGACGAGGTGTCCGAGAGCCGTCGCTTGCTCAAGGCCAAGACCCTGGAGATAGAAGCATGCCGGGGCATGAACGAAGCTCTGGAGAAACAGCTGCAGGAGCTGGAGGACAAGCAGAACGCCGACATTAGTGCTATGCAGGTATCACACCGTCCCAAACCCAGTGCGGGTGGGGGACTGCAGAAACGGGAGGAGGGGGAGTTGAGGGTGTGACCAGAAAGTGGACACCAGGGCGAGGCATCTGCATTCGGCCATTGGGGGTGGGGACTTGGCTCCGGGGAGTCGGTGTGGTAGGGGTGGGGCGGGGCGCATCTGCAGCGCTTGGTGCAGTTGTTTTGTGTTCGGCAGGAAAGCTGCCCAGCCCTGTGAGGGGGCTGCTTGGGGGAAGGGAAGAGGTAGGTAGGAGTTGGGCGTTGCCTCCGGCCTGCGGTGACATCTGCTCTCTGCAGATCTGCATCAAGCAGCAGCTCCTTTAGGCCCCTATTGGATCATTTGGTTAATAAATATGGCGACCAGCTCTCTTTAGCTCGGAACCAGCATGCTTTAGGACTAGTTTTACCAATTGCTTACTTCCTTAGTAGGTGCACAGGGATAAGGTCAGAATATTAGGTAATTAGCTACTGATGTTCACAGTGAACCTTTTTTTTTTTTGGTTTTCCATCTTTTGAGAGTAGACATGTACATACATAGAAAGTAGTTTAGAGAAAATCATTTTTTTTTAAATCTAGGTACTTCCTTCTATAAAGAAATGAATTCATTTTTTTGGGAATGTGACCTAACTAAAGAGTTAGTGAGAAAGTTTTCTGTCCGTTTGGGTTTTTTTTGTAGACCTAATGATGATCATTAAATAAAATAATCATCATGCTAATTAAATGATCATATGCTAATTAAATAAAAATTTGAAAAGAATTTTTTTCCATCAGTTTTTTTTTCTTCTCATGTCTTTGAAGAAAGTTTTTTTTTTTCTCAAAAGAACAGGCTATTTTAGGGAAGATTTTATGAAAGGTGTGCACTATGACTTTTAATTGAAATGAGGCCTTTGTAGCCATAGTACAGAAGAAAAAAAAGAAGCAATAGGGATTTATGCTTGGATTTTTTTAAAACCTTCCAACAGGACACAATCAACAAATTAGAAAATGAATTAAGAACCACCAAGAGTGAAATGGCTCGGTACCTGAAAGAGTACCAAGACCTCCTCAACGTCAAGATGGCCTTGGATATTGAAATCGCAGCTTACAGGTAAAACCAGAGGGCTAAAGCGGCAGCAAGTAGCCGCAGGGAGAAAACCAAGACTCCATCTAAAGTTGTGTCGAGTCAGAAACCTCCCAGAACAGTCCTTTGCCACAGTGAAGTATTTGCTATTTGCTATTTGCCTTCTTCCAAGAAGAAGGTATTTAGACTAATACATAAAAATTCAACCCTGCAATAAGAAGTCCTATTAAATCTAATAGGACTATTAAGGGTTTTTTTTTTTTTGTCTCAGTCCTAAATCCCCAGTCTTTGAGTCTTGTTCATGGCCAACCCTGCTTCTTGCATTTGTCCTTAAGGGCGACAATGGGGGAGGGGTGATGAGTGATGGACCTAGAGCAAGTTATTAAACATATTTCCTGAGTTTTTTTTTCTTTTAACTCTACTGTTCATCTGCCTCCCTAGGAAACTCTTGGAAGGCGAGGAGACCCGGCTCAGCTTCACCAGCGTGGGCAGCATAACCAGTGGCTACTCCCAAAGCTCCCAGGTCTTTGGCAGATCTGCCTACGGAGGTCTGCAGACCAGCTCCTACCTGATGTCCGCCCGCTCCTTCCCCTCATACTACACCAGCCACGTCCAGGAAGAGCAGATCGAGGTGGAAGAGACCATCGAGGCTGCCAAAGCTGAGGAAGCCAAGGATGAGCCCCCCTCTGAAGGGGAAGCCGAGGAGGAGGAGAAGGAGAAGGAAGAGGCTGAGGAAGAGGAGGGAGCTGAGGAGGAAGAAGGTATGATAAAAACAAACCCCCCGTGTCTTCCAGCGCAAAGTGGGCGTGGGTATTTGTGAGGCGATAGATGAGCTCTATGAAGCCTTATTCATATCTGATTTTGGGATCTTGAGTAATAAATTTATGTTTATTCCACAGACATGTAGTAAGACCCTATGATGAAGGCAATGATTGGTCAAGATTTTCATTGTTTGCTTTTCTTAAATTTTAGTTAATACATAATAATTGTAAAAAAATCTCATTTTAAAATATATTCAGCTAACACAATAGTGTGTCATCCTAAATAATTAAAATGAATGTCAAACACATCATAATGTTGAGCGTAGGACTTGGAGAGGAGCAGGGCTTCTGGTACCTGGAGGTGATCCTATCCTATTTAAATCTGTGTTCCCTGGCAAATTGTTCTTGGCAATTGTTAGCTATCACATGTCCTTTGGGAGAGTGGAACTGGGAGTTTCGGGGTGAGCATTCTGATAATAATCCTTAGTAATTCACAAAACCTTTGCAGAAATGTTTTGCCTGGACTTATCTTGGATTTTGTCAATTTTCTCTTTTGTTAAAGCTGCCAAGGAAGAATCTGAGGATGCGAAAGAGGAAGAAGAAGGTGAAGGCGAAGAAGGAGAAGAAACCAAAGAAGAGGATGAGAAGAAAGATGAAGGTGCTGGGGAGGAACAAGCATCTAAGAAGAAAGATTGAGCCCCCCCTTTCCTTAATTATTCCAGGAATAATTCTCCCCAAATCAAGTCAACCTCATCACCAACCAACCAGTTGAGTTCCAGATCCTATATGAATTAAGACGTCAATATATGTATAATTCTGAGATGACTTAGGTTGGACCTTCAGTGTTGTGCTATGAATTTTCTCCTCTTGCAGAGTCTCCGTTTGCTTGCAGAGTGGCTTTGTGGCTTGCCTCCAGCCTGTGCATGGTCCACGCTTATGAGTTCAGGATCTATGGCAATGTGAACCATTCAGATGTTTACAATAAAACACACACACACATGAATAAATGAATTCACTACTGTTAACGTTAAAGTTCATGGAAAAATAGTCCTTTGAACCTTTGGTGGTTAGAAATTAAAGACCTCGAGTTATGTGCAATAAATAGTAAATAAAGTTACACTGAATGACATATTTCTTGCTGTGGTTGTTGACTTAATTAAAATACCTTAAAGATGGCACCAGGATAAGCCATATACAAGGGGACTCTTGACCTCCAGTTTTCCAACATTTTGACAACTAAAATACTTTTTTCTTCCGTAATTGGAAATTCTGAGGGATATGGTTAAGTCATGACTATTCATAAAAATCTCTTCCCTCGAAAATTTTTACTGATAATAAGCATGAGTGATAGAGAGTCCATAAGTAACAATATACTTTGTCCCATCAGATATACTTTTATTAGGTTGAAGGATGGCTTTCTAGGAGACAATTCTGAGATTATGTGACAAATATACCCTTTATGGTAAACTAGTATGCAATAATGCAATTTAGGTAGACTACGAATCCCACACAGCCATCACTATTAACTACATTTTTAATATAGTCTAAATATCATGGGCAGAAGTTGAAATCTAAGCACATGATATAATCAAGAGGGATCATTTTGTACCAATGTATAATTTAGGGAGAAGAACCCCAAAGGTTATTTATGGCTGGAAACATGTTGCCTACAATCCTGAGCTCATGATTTGTGGGTTGTTTGCTTAATTGTATCGCCTCAAATAAATAGCATCTAATGCCACACTTTTTAAAAACCACAGATACTAGTAATGAAATTATTTCCAGTCACGGGGGGGGGGGGGATAATATACTTGTATGTAACATTGGCATTGCTATGCATGTCCTAATTGGGAAATACTTGGATTTCAATGATAGCTTTAACTGGTTGGATACTGCATCAAATCCATACTCCATCTGTCCATGTCCACTGTAAAGTTATAAAGGCTCCTGCACTTGCATTGGGTGTGCAATGGGGATGAAATTATTGGCCATCTGCTGCTCTGCTTCTGTTCTCGAACTGCTTTGTCGGCTAATTTTGTTCAGTATCTGTGTTTTAGATGACCTTTAAAAATGATGTGTTTCATGTGAAACCAAAGTGGTCTCCCTTTAAAGTTACTTGATCTCTTTACCTGTTTCTAGTTAAACGAATGTTGCTAAGAAAATAGGTGAGATATTTCTTTATCACTCTATGGGTTTGGACTATGAAGGCTGTCAGTCTGTCAGCTTCTGTAAAGGTTAGGAGGTTCCAGAAACCTCACATGTATGCTCATTAAACAGGAGGATGCACATAGGAATTCTCAGACAGATGCAAACCATGTGTAAAAAGTCACTAGCCAAGTGGAAACAGCTGGTTGGTTTGAGAAATACTCGATTGAAGAACAGTGTTCCATCCTCTCTCCTGTGTGCCATAATAAAATACTGAAAAACCTAAATTAAATGAGTTTGAAGTCTTTTAACAACACTTCTCTAAATTCGGTCTGTGGATAGTACCCCTTTTCCCTCGGCTCCCCCCACAGCTCCAATCCCCTTTCAGTATTCCCTTCCCCAGGGACCCCACTCCTCCGTCATCAACTCTGTAAACCAGACACCTACCTGTACCTGGCATCATACTTCGTGTTTCCTCTCCTCAAGCCCTCCTGTCCAGTCGGTCATCGATCATCCGTCCTATCGATCACTGGTCCTATTGATGTTACTGCTGACATATCTTGAATCCATCCCCACCTCTGCATGCGCGCGGCCACCATCCTACTGACTCTCACAGTGTCTACTTTGGCTCTCCCTCAATCAGCACACTACAGTAGGCTGGTACTTGGAAAATCAAAAAAATTTTTTTGTGTGTGGTACCAGGGATTGAACGCAGGGGCGTTCTACCTCCGCGCTACACCCCCGGCCCTATTTTTTATACTTTATTTTGAAACTGGGTCTCACGAAGTTGTGGAGGGCCTCACCAAGGAGAGAGAGAGAGAGAGAGAGAGAGACAGGGAAAGAGAGAGCGAGAGAGCTGAGGCTGGCCGCGAACCCGGATCCTCCGGTCTCTGCCTCCCAAAGTACTGGGATTACAAGCGTGCGCCACCACGCCCGGCTGGAAAATCAAATTTTGATCAGGGCATCCCCCTCTCTCCCCATGAAAACCCTCTGATAGCTTCCTGTTTCTTTTCATATAAAAACCAGAATCTCTGATGTCATCTCTAAGGCCTGCATAGACCTGAGCCATACCTATACTACGCCATATTCCCCTGCCTCTCACTTCTGCGGCTCCAGCTGCCCTGATCTTTTGTTTGTTTTGTTGCAGTACTGGGGATTGAACCCAGGGGCATTCTACCTCTGGGCTACAACCCCAGCCATATTTTTTATTCTTTATTTTGAAACAGGGTCTCAGTAAGTTGCGGAGGGCCTTACTAAGTAGCTGAGGCTGGCCTAGAACCCGGATCCTCTGGTCTCAGCCTCCCAAGTACTGGGATTATGGCTGGGCTGCCCTGATCTTTTGTTCTCCCACCTCCCACAGGGTTTTTGCCGAGTCCTCTGTTTGGAGCACTCTTGTTTTCTCCCCTTCCCTCAACCTTGCCTGGCAGGTTCCCACTTACCCTTTAGATGTGGACTTAATGTCATTCCATATGGGAAGTTTTCCTTGACCGCCTTGGGTAGTCAAATTCCTCTATTAACATGCTTATAAGAGTTTCGGAGACTTGCTCATACTTGCCATTGGCATCTATTTTGTGATCATTTGATAAATGTCTGCCCCCTTGCCATGTGACCTTCAGAAATACGGAATTTGCTCTGTTACTCACTATTTTATTCCTGGAATCAAGTCTAGTCCCTGCCATAATATGAGCACATTGCATATTTGTTCAATGAAAGCTGCCTCCTCCTCTTCCTCCCTCCTCCTCCTCCTCCTCCTCCTCCTCCTCCTTCTCCTCCTCC
>PVJS01000690.1:0-40985 GCA_004027185.1 Glis glis | reverse complement strand
TAAGTTGTGAGGGTCTTGCTAAGTTGCTGAGGCTGGTCTCAAACCTGTAATCCTCCTGTCTCAGCCTCCCAAGTACTGGGATTATAGCCATGCAGCACCACTTCCAGCTAAGAATAACTTCTTCATAGGTTAAAATTCCTTCAGGATAACCAGAAAGCCAGGAGTACCAATACTCAGCCCCGCTTCAGTCCGCACTCTGTTTTGGAAAGAGCAGGTAAGTGTCCCTCCTGGATTGGAGTGTTTTTCTGTTACAGAGCACTGGCCATTTTCACTTCCATCCCAGCCTCATTTTTCTTATCCCTATAAGGGAGCTGATGTCTCAGATCCTGTCTACATGCATGATTCAAAATTCCTGCAAAACCTTCACTACTCAAGCTAAATGAAGGACCGGCAAGCATACATACGACTTTCACATCTTCATGGAAATCTGTCACCTCCAGGGAATTGCTGAATTTAATATAAGTTCATTTCTAGCATTAAATGGGTAAGTGATGAACCTGGTCACTTTTTTCTCTGCGTGGAGCATCCAGTACTATCAGAGTGGCTACTGTGCCCCAGGAAACATTTACAAAGATTATCTGAATTAACTCCTCTACTCCTTCTTTACTGCAGTGTTGTGAGTCTAATCTGATGACCACTCTCATTTTAATCTTGAAAAGTTCAAGTTAGGCGACTCAACCAAGGTCACAGCAGCGAGTTGTGGCTGGTCTGGGATGCGGACCTTACAGTCCAGGTCTACAGTCCATGCTGTCAACGAGTCCCCAGCACTGCCCGTCTTTGTAGCCAGAGTCACAGGTACGCTTTCTGACAGTGCTCACTGAGTTTTTGCATGGCGATCAAAACTCTCATACACATTCCTTGTACCATTCCAGAGCCATATATGACTCACAGTGCTCCTTCCGACTTATTTAGGGTACTCAAACTTTTCTTTCGTCCCTTCGATTATTTATGCCAGAATCTTAATCCCTCTGCATAATTCCATGCTTTTGGAAGGCAGGAACTGGGATGTAGAGAAGAGATTGAATTTATGTTCAAGGCTCACCAACTTTCCAGATGCTGAGTCTCCGGTGTTATCTTCTACCTGGCCGCAGTTTCCTAGTTCTGCTTACCTTTTATTGATCTTCCATCAATTCTCCTTATTTTCCTCCTCCTGTCCCCCCTTCTTCTTCTCCTTCCTCTTCCTCATTTTTTCTTTTTCTTTTTGTCATTTTGGGGATTAAACCCAGGGACTTTCTACCTCCTAGTTATGCTCCCAGCCCTATTTTTTTTTTTTTTTTTTTTTTTGCGGTACTGGGGACTGAACCCAGGGGCATTCTACCTCCGAGCTACACCCCCAGCCCTATTTTTTTATTCTTTATTTTGAAACAGGGTCTCACTAAGTTGCAGAGGGCCTCACTAAGTAGCTGAGGCTGGCTGCGAACCTGCGATTCTCCTGTCTCAGCCTCCCAAGTACTGGGATTACAAGTGTGAGCCACCATGCCTGGCTCCTCTTCCTCATTCTTGCATGTCTCCCCCACCCTACACTGGGGGATTGAACCCAGGGCCTCACACACTCTAGGTAAGTGCTCCATCCCTGAGCTATAGCCCCAGCCCCCACCCCCTTGCCTGTCTTCTTGTTATGTCGAGTCATTTTTAGGAAGTGGTGAAGAGTGATTGAATAAATAAATGTTTTTGCTTCCTTCCATCACACCCAACAAAGTGCCTTGCATTTAGTGGGCAATTTAAAAATGCTTCTGGACTGGAAAAGGTTTTATATTTCTGAGAATTCATGGACATGATGAAGAATTTCTTCCTTTTCCCTTTGGGACAGAGCAAAAGATGTCAGAACTGGTCCAGCCATGAGAAAGGGCTTTCAGTGGAGAATTCAGGAATTTTTCCTTTTAGAAAAATGCTCAGCAGAACAGAGTAGAGTGAATTATACCAGCTATGCAGTAGAGGCTACTTTCAATGTAAAGTTCTCTAGAAAATTTCCAGTGAAGAGTCTTAAATGGGAAATAGAAAGCCAAACAGGCAAGCATCACAAGAATAAGGAAATCTTTAGCAGCCCCAGAAGGTGACTCTTGATAGCTCTTTCCAGGCTTTTTATTTGAGTGACACATAGATTATGTGTGTGTGTGTGTGTGTGTGTGTGTGTGTGTGTGTGTGTGTGTTACTGGGGATTGAATCCAGGGGCATTCTACCTCTGAGCTACACTCCCAGCCCTATTTTATTGTTTTATTTTGAAACAGGGTCTCCACTAAGTTGTGGAGGGCCTCGCCAAATTGTTGAGGCTGGCCTCAAACCTGTGATCCTTTTGTCTTAGCCTCCCAAGTACTGGGATTACAAGTGTGCACCATCATGCCTGGCTAGATTACTCTTTGGGGGAGATTAAAAATTATATATAACAGCTTTACAAAAGAAAAATCATTTTTCTTTTATTCAAACCCAATAATTTTCATTTATATATTCTTTTTTGTGGTATACTGGGGATTGAACCCAGAGGCATTCTACCTCCTAGCTACACCCCCAGCCCTATTTTTATTTTATTTATTTATTTATTTATTTATTTTTGCAGTACCGGGGATGGAACCCAGGGGCCTTCTAACTCCGAGCTACACCCCTGGCCCTATTTTTTATACTTTATTTTGAAACCGGGTCTCACGAAGTTGGGGAGGGCCTTACTAAGTAGCTGAGGCTGGCCGCGAACCCGGATCCTCCGGTCTCCGCCTCCCAAGTACTGGGATTTACAAGCGTGCGCCACCACGCCCGGCTTATTTTTATTTTAAAACAGGGTCTCACTAGGTTGCTGAGAGTCTCACTACTTGCTGAGACTGTCCTCAAACCTGCAATCCTCCTGTTTCAGCCTCTCAAGTACTGGAATTACAGGCATGCGCTACCATGCCCAACTGTATGTTCTTTTAAGTCCTTGCTTCTATTAATTTTGATATAAATTATCTATTCATCCCACAAAATTAATTATATACTATCTTCCAGGTACAAGGACTAAAGCAGAAGATGTCTGGATCTTGGGTTGAGCTCCAGGTGGAGGGAACAGCCAGTACAAAAGCCTGGTTTGTCTGAACCCAGAGGCTCATCGGTGAGTATTAGAGACAACAGAAAGCAGAAGACTGGACTGGGAAAGGCAGGCCAAGGCTGCACCTCGCATGGGCCTGTAGATCACAGAGTTGAGATTTTATTCCTGTGTAATTTGAATTTTTTTTTTTTTTTTGCGGTACCGGGGGTTGAACGCAGGGGCGTTCTACCTCCGCGCCACGCCCCCGGCCCTATTTTTTCTATGCTTTATTTTTGAAACCAGGTCTCACGAAGTTGCGAAGGGACTCGCTAGGTAGGTAGAGAGAGAGAGAGAGAGAGAGGAGAGAGGAGAGAGGAGAGAGGAGAGAGAGATTGATCTTACGCGCATGCGCGCTGAGGCTGGCCGCGAACCTGGATCCTCCGTTCTCCACCTCCCAAAGTACTGGGATTACAAGCGTGCGCCACCACGCCCGGCTATAATTTGAAATTTTTGAAAAAGTTAAGCGGGGGGGGGGAGTGATATGATCCCATTTATGTTTTACAAAGACCACTCTGTAGAGAATGGCTCTATAGAAGCAAGAATCCAAGTAGAGAGATTAACTAAAAGATGCTTTTAGACCAGGGAAGAAAAGAAGAGTGGTGGCTTAGAATAGGCAGTGACGGTAGAGATGGCAGACACGGTGCAATTCACAAAGTCTTTGAGGTAATTTCTTACTGACAACATGGAGGCACAGGGAGGGGAATTTGTCAACAGTACCATACTTTTGGTAACTACATAATATTACATCAAATCAATATGCCGTCTAAATTAGTTATCTGTGGCTGAGAAGCAAATGGCTCCAAAGCGTCATTAGTTCTTAGTTTCCGCGGATCAGAAATTCAGGAATGGCTCAGGTAGGATGTTATGGCCTTTGATCTCTTTTGAGGTTGCAAACAGGTGTTGGCTGAGGTTGCTGCTCTCAGAAGGCCTGATCAGGGCTGCAGGATTCTTCTCAAGGTGGCTCATCCCCTCAGCTGGAGAGGTCCTCTCCATGGGGACATTTCCACTGAGCGGCTTGAGTATCCTACAACATGGTAGCTGCAGGAAACCAGAGGCAGCAATACAATGTCTTTCATGACCTGGCCTTGAATGTCCCCCACATCACTAGCCCTGTACTCTACTGGCACAGAGACTCGTCTGTCTGATTAAACGTGGAGGGATCTGCACAAAGGCATCCAAGTCAAGACATGAAGATGACAGGAGGCCACCACAGGTAGGGGACATGAGATCACTTCTCTTATGAACAGCAAGCATTCGTTCCAGAGATTCTGAAACAATTCCAATTTCAAATGTTCTTTCTCTCTGTTCTTATCGTTATACTCATCCTTATTGGATCATGTGTTCCAATATAAGAACATGTTTGTGAAAAATATAGACAGCTTGGCAATGAATGTCTTCATCCAATAGACATCTTCATACTCATCCTTCTATTGAACTTGCTCTAGTCATTTCCCCATGGGATTATGTGTTCAAAGGGTGTTGATAGCTCCTGATAGATCTCCCCGTATCTTTCCTATGATGGTTGGTAGTTATACTTCAAGGCCTTTGCTTTCCTGCAGTGATTTATTTGAAATGAAATAAGCATTATGCTAATTAGTTGGGATAAATATGGTAACAGCTAATATATGACTTAAGATAAGTTGTCACCGAAAAATAAAAGTTTATTGCTTCATTGGGTGGTCAAACTCATCTCACCTGGCATTTAGTTTTTAAGTTTTATAGATATCTTAGGTATATATATATATATATATATATATATATATATATTGTGTGTGTGTGTGTGGTACTGGGGATTGAACCCAGAGGCATTCTACCTCTGAGCCACACCCCCAGCCCTATTTTTTTTATTCTTTATTTTGAAACAGGGTTTCACTAAGTTGTGGAGGGCCTTGCTAAGTAGCTGAGGCTGGTTGTGAACCTGTGATCCTCCTGTCTCAGCCTCCCAAGTACTGGGATTATAAGCGTGTGCCACCACGCCTGACTTTATATATATATATATATATATATATATATATATATATATATACACGTACACATATATATGTATATATACACACACATATATGTATATATGCATATATACATACATATATATGTATACATATATATCTTAGGTTTCAACAGTAATTTAGATAGAAAACTACTACTAAACAAAAATTTATGTTGATTACAAGTTGCCTTAATATGAAATAACTTTTTAAAAAATTGAGATACTCTAGATGGGGCTTAGTTTTCTTGTAGATATTAAAGACATTTTCATTTATGTGTTGATGGCTAGCAATCCTGTTGCTCTTAGCTAAATGTCATTCTTTCAATTTATAATCACCTCACATCTTTATAATTTCATATGATGTATAGGCCATTTCCTAATATGCTCATTAAAAAATCAACAAACAGCCACTAGCAGGGTGCTTTGACGCAGCAAAACATATGATCCTTTTTACTCGCTATCTATCCCACTAGTAAAGACTGAACACTACGTCGACAACTATCTACCTCTAGTTTAGAGGAAGAAATGATTCGCTCATTCTGACTTCTTAGTTTGTTTCGAATCATTTATTCAGTGGAGAATTCCACTTTTTCATTTCAGATGTACATACACACACACACACACACACACACACACACACACCCTGGCCTCCTCTCTCTCCAGTCCCCCTCTAGAGTCACACACAGAGGCTCTGTGATGGAGAGAATCTCACCTGTAAGCCACAAATCATTCACACGGTTTAAGGCAGAAGAATTGGTGTCAGCCATGCAAGCAGAGGGCATCGGAGGTGGGAAGGCAAGGCACCTCCTTCCCCAGGAGAGCGCGTGTTGTCAGTGGGCCCCGCGGGCAGCAGGTTCCGAAGCTGGACCCAGGGCCATGGAAACGCTGCCCTTCCCGGCCGGCATTTCCCTAAGGATGCCTGCAGAAGTCCCCAAGGGGCCCAAGTCACTAGACTTGGTGGGAGCAGCTGGGAAAGCGGAGAACTTCCGTGTCTTCTCCATTTCCCCTGGGTGCATCTGGTCCCCGCCCCCCCCGTACCTGTCCCACCTGAGCGGGGAAACCACGAGGCAGCGAGTGTTGTTTCTGAAGAGCTACAGCCGCAGCGGCAGCGTCCCGAGGCGGCTCCCCTCCGGCTGCAGTCCCCCCAGGTGGAGGAGGGAGGGACCCCGGACGCAGCCTTACCAAGCGGCCCCTCTTCGGGCAAAGCAACCCCCTGGGTGTGGTGTGTGTTTAAGTGTGTTATTTAAACACCGTGTCCTCAGTTTGTCATTGCACTACGAGAGGGTGAGACTTGCTGTTCTAGGCGACAAGCCCAGGAGCCTTCGCAGCCCTGCATCTCCCGGCCGCCCGCTCAGGAAGCCACACTTCGCTCCATTTGGGGACAAATGAAACAAAATGAGTAGGAAGTACCCCGCCTCACCCCTGCAGCGCCCCACCCCCATCCAGGGGGATGCAGGAATCCTCGATTTCCCAGGGCGGACCCCCTAACGCCAGGACACCCCCTCGCTCCCTGGACCCCCCCCCCCGGGCGGCGGAGTGGGAAGCGGGGCGCCCTCAGGCCCCGGGGGGCTCTCTTCTCCCTGCCCGGGACCCGCGCGGTGGGGTCCACTGGGCGGAACCGCGGGATGTGGCTAACGGGACCGAGCCCAGCTGGGCGTTTCAGGACTGTGCTGGAACTATGTATCATCCGATAGCTTTTAAAAAACAATGTAAAGACACCTCCAGAGCCTGCGAGGATCCACGGAGCTAGTGGAGATGCAGGCTTTGAAACATCGAAGCGGCTACACGTCCCTTTTTCCGTTCGTCCGCAGCAGCGACCCCGCGGTGCGCCCCACCTCCGCAGGCCCGGGCGGGCGTCTTTGTTTCCATCCTGCAGGGAGAAGCCGCAGGGCGTGGCCCGCGCCGCCGGTGGAGGCTAAACCCAGGTCCCTCGGGGAACCGGCGCAGCCCTGGGGTGCTTTCTGGGGGGAAACCCTCGTGCTGGGTGCACCCCCAGCTCCCTACAGTGAGCTCCCGCCCCCAGCCCCCAACTTAGTGCAAAGCGCCGCAGCCGCACCCGCAGATCTTTAACCCTAACCACCGTCAAGTTCCAAGACTTGCAAATATTTTAGGTTGGGCGACACATAGGCAGAAAACCCAGTTAGGCCAGGCGTGGTGGCGCACGCTTGTAATCCCAGTACTTTGGGAGGTGGAGACCGGAGGATCCGGGTTCGCGGCCAGCCTCAGCTCTCTCTTTCTCTCTCTCTCTTTCTCTCTCCTTAGTGAGGCCCTCGGCAACTTCGTGAGACCCGGTTTCAAAACTAAAGTAAAAAAAATAGGGCCGGGGGCGTAGCGCGGAGGTAGAACGCCCCTGCGTTCAATCCCTGGTACCTCAAAAAAAAAAAATAAAGAAAAAGAAAAAGAAAAAGAAAACCCAGTTAGTTCGGGACGGAGCGAAGAGGGGAAGGGGAGGCGCCGGAAATCCTCATTTGCCAGATCTTTCTCCCGGTCGGTCGGTCGCAGCGCCGGGAAGTGTCCTAGCCAGCGGTCGGGAACCCAGCGGCCACTGCCCCGGGAAGCGCGGGGGAGGGTCCTGTCGGAAACTTCTGTCACCTGCCTGGCTCAGGAAGGCAACGGTGCCTTTCCAGGGCTGGGGTGGCCCTGGGACCCCAGACTCTAACCGGAAAGCGGGGATGTGCCGGTCATTCCGGGAGGCACCCCTCCCCTCTGAGGCCTGGGAGGGGCCTCCGGGCATGGAATCTGGTTTTTAACGTGGAAAAGCCAGACTTAGACGCCGCGCAGTGCTGTGGCGGGGAAAGAGGGTGCGTGTGCGTGTGCGTGTGCGTGTGCGTGTGTGTGTGTGTGTGTGCGTGTGTGTGTGTGTGTGTGTGTGTGTGTGTGTGTAAAGCATGGAACCCGCCTGCCCGCAGTGAGGACCGGGTCGTTTCCTTCCCCCCTGCTGTGTGGACTCCACGGCCTTTTCATTGCTTGGGCACTGGCTAGAAATGCAGACCCGTCGCCTCACCCCAGACCTGCCGAGCCAGAAGCTGAAATTTAACTGGATAAATGCACGATTCCTGGGCTCATGAAGCGTGTGACACCCTGTAAAGAAATGAGGGTTTTGGTTTGGCAGCAAACGCACCCCCGGGGGGCGGAGAGGGGAGCTACAGGGGCAGGAGGCTGCTGCTACAACCAAGGAGGCAAGACGCTGAGCTTCTGTCTGCATTGTTAGCTAAGGGCTGGCCAGGGGCAAGAGGTTCATCCCCTGTCACCGTCTGAACCACTGAGTGCTCTCCCTGACCGTCTGGTAGAGGAGCATTTGTAGATTCTGGAGGCTCAGCATTTGGCTTCTATTTGGAGGCCCATAGAGGTGAGGCCATCGGGCACCACCCTTTATGACATTCTGCTGCCCGGGGTCCTGTCCTAGAGAAATGTCAACTCATGTGGAGGTAGGCAGGACAGAACCCAAATGAAAAATGGCCTTTCTGAGCAGGGCACAGATTTCCTTACCCCCGCCGGAACACAGCACCCCATCTGACATCATGGTCCCTTCTGCCCTTCTGCGTAAGTGCTTTGCACTGTCCCAAGAGACAGGCCGTCCTGATCTCATCAAGCAACGCTCACCTTTGCAATACCAGGGGTTGGTGATCAAGCCTTTGACGCTCAGGCCTTTGGAGGACACTCATCCAAAGCATAGTACTGATGAGAAGGAGTTTATGTTTAATGAACCACCAAAGCTGTGTCAGGTTAGGGAGCAGGGGAAGTCCAGGGGTCGGTTTTGTCCACGTGACCTGGGAGGCAGCAGTCAGACCTGTGGAAGAGCAACACTGGAGGTTCAAATCTGGCTTAGTGTCTGAAGCGCTCTCCTTCAATACTCTAAGACCTTTTTAATAAAGATCTCCACGGGATTAAAGGATTCCATGGGCGGGTGTGGTGGTGCAGGCCTCTAAACCCAGTACTTGGGAGGCTAAGAGAGGAGGATTGCAGGTTCAAGGCCAGCCTCAGCCATTTAGCAAGACTCTCAGCAACCAAGGGAGACCCTGTTTCAAAACAAAATAAAACAAGACAACAAAATAAAGTAAAAAGGGCTGGGGGTGGGGGTGTAGATCAGAGGTAGACTGCCTCTGGGTTTAATCCCCAGTAACCCCCCCCCCCCACAAAATTCATGAAACTGGAGAATTTCCAGTTAAGAAATAATTTTTTATTTTTACACGTGAACAAACTGAGATTCAGAAGGGAAAAGTGAGTTGCCAGATACACTATAATTTATTAGAGCAGCGCTGGAACTGGATTCTAAGACTCCAGTGTGTCTTCCCTGCACTACACTGGACTGCCCCTGGGAAATGGTGATATTACTGTTGTTCTTTTTTGGTGACCAGGACTATGGTAGACTGTGTAGGTTAGTGGGAAATAGTCCTTGGGTTATAACAATATTGGTACAACAATGAACCGTCCTGTACCATTTCACATGAAATCTCTCCCTCTCTTCTTTTTCTGGGATTTTAGGCTTTTTTTTCCCCCCTCACCCTTTGGTAGCTAATATCTGAAATAGTTCCATCAAGGGCCTCTTACTGATTTGGAAATAAGGATATAAATCAGGAAACCTCTGAGTGTTGTGAATCTCATCTGTGGCAGCGTGAGACTCAAGACCATGAAATAAAGCCAGCTGTTTCTTCCTATAGAAATTATAGATCAGCCGGGCGTCATGGTGCACGGCTGTAATCCCAGTCCTTGGGGGGCTAGGCAGGAGGATCACAGGTTCAAGGACAGCCTCAGCAACATAGTGAGACTCTTAGCAACCTAGTGAGACTCTATTTAAGAAAAAATTTTAAAAAAGGGCTGAGAGTATAGCTTGGAGGTAGAATGTCCCTGGGTTCAATCCCCAGTACAACACACACACACACACAACACACACACACACACACACACACACACACACACACACACAGAAATTGTAGGTCATAATTTCTGGGGAATAAAGGCATATCTGTCTGGCCAGACCTGATCAAGGAACATCAAAATAAGAAAATTCCTTTTTTTTTTTTGCAGTACTGGGAATTGAACCCAGGGGCATTCTACCTCCAAGCTACACCCCCAGCCCTATTTTTTATTCTTTATTTTGAAACAGGGTCTCACTAAGTTGCGGAGGGCCTCACTACGTAGCTGAGGCTGGCCACGAACCTGTGATCCTCCTGTCTCAGTCTCCCAAGTACTGGGATTACAAGGGTCCGCCACTACGCCCGGCACAGAAAATTACTTTGAAAGACTTAAATAGTCACATGGAGAGTGCACACACTGGGACACGTCATCGTTGCCGTCACCGCCAAGGCCACCTCGCACTGCCGCAGCCAACACATTCATTTTACATCTCTGGCTTGTTTTCTCCTTTGTCCCCATCCTACCACCCATATGGGGACCAGTTTCCCATCTGTTCATTTCTTTCATTCTTCACAGTTGAAATTTTAATTTCAATGATAATAAAAATTATCAACAGCATCAAGTTTGGGTTTCATTAGTGTTTTTTACTTTTAGTAAAAAAGTGTTTACTTTTGGTAAAATAGTTTTCTTTTTTTTACCCTTTTGCTTTTAGTTCTGCCACCCTTTCTCACCATGCTAAAAAGTAGGGGGACACACATTCCAAATATTTTACAGGTAAAATAGGAAGCACAGGGTTTGAGGCCATTGGTTTCCCTTGAGATGCTACCCACACTTTGTTGTCTCATGGAGATCAGCTTCCCATGGCAAAACCGGGGTCTTCAGCTCCTTTCTTCTTCCCTGAAGTTGGCCTTGCTGATTTCCAGATCAACAATTGGACACTCCAAACTTACAGTTTCCCAGGCCAGGCACTCTGGAGTCTTATTTCTCCTTTCTCTTACTCTTTCCAATTCTCCATCAGCAAATCTCGTGGACTTTACTATCAAAATATGCCCCATGGTCCAGCATGTCTTACCATTTCTTTCTTTTTTTTTTTTTTGAGGTACTGGGGATTGAACCCAAGGGCATTCTACCTTCAAGCTACATCCCCAACCCTAGTTTTTATTCTTTATTTTGAAACAGGGTCTCACTAAGTTGCAGAGGGCCTCACTAAGTAGCTGAGGCTGGCCGCGAACCCGGATCCTCTGGTCTCAGCCTCCCAAGTCCTGAGATTACAAGCGTGCGCCACCACGCCCGGCTACGTCTTACCATTTCGAATGCTACCATTTTGGTCCTGATACCAGATCTCTTAGCTAGATGATGGCAGTAGCCTTGTACCTGGCCCTTTTGTGCTCAACTCTGCCTGTCTCACAACCTGTGCTCTACGTAGTAGCCAGAGTGATTCATTCACAATTGACTGTGTCACTCCTTTGCTCCAAGCCTGTGCTTACTTGGCCTACGAGGCCCTCCTTGATCAAGTCCCTCCTGACTCGGGCACCCCATGTCTCTTTTGTCCATTCTCTTCCTACCAACCATGCCTCCTCCTTACTCTGCAAATATGCTAAACAAATTTTCAACTACAACCTTTGCACTTGCAATTTCTGCCTGGAGTGGATTCTCATATAGATATTTGTGTGTCTTTCGTAGATACCACCATAAATTTTTCACATATAGTCAGCTCTCTGTATTTCTGGGTTTTATATCTCTGGATTCAACCAGGGGTAGATCAACAACATTTAAAAAAAATTGTGTTTGTGTTGAATATGTATAGATTTTCTTCTTGTCATTATTTCCTAAACAATATAGTCTAATATCTATTTACATATCATTTACATTGTATTGGGTTTTATAAGTCATCTAGAAATGATTTAAAGTATATGGGAGGATATGAATAAGTTATATTCAAATACTCTAACCTCTTTACCCTACGCTCCCTCTTCCCTCCCTCCCTTCCTCCTTCTCTTCCTTCTTTCCTTTCCTTTCCCCATTTCCTCTTTTCTTTATTTTTAGGTGGAGGTCTCCCTATGTTTCCCAGCTGGTCTTGAACTCCTCAGCTCCTGTGATCCTCCTGCCTCAATGTCTCAGCCTCCCAAATAGCTGGTACTATAGTCACACACCACTGTGCCTGGCTCCTACTTAATTTTTTCCCAAAGCACCAATTTCCTTTTGAATCCTTTCTGTTTTCCTTTTGGTTTATCCCAACTTCCTCCTACAGGAATATAAAGTCCACAAAGGCAAGGACTTAGCTTGTTCTCTGCTATATTCCCAGGGCCTGAAACCATGCTGGTCTCATAAAATATTAGTGTTTACCAAGACCTGTTGAACGAATGAGTTGATGAATACAGAGTTGTTAAAAAAAAGTGGAATGGTTGCCTTGGTCAACAGTAGACCCCACCACTGAAGATTTTCCACTATAAGCAAAATGTTATAAAAATGAATTTAAATATCCTGTGAGTTGGACTGAGCCAGATGTCCTTTCAAGAAAGTACCACAGTGTGGAGTCAAGGGTATATGCAAGAGACAACTGGCTTGAGACTGTTCTCTGATACCTACTCATTCTGTGACATTGGATAGTTTATTTAAGTACCCAAATCTCAGCTGTTGGAGGTATTTTATACTTTCTACTTCATAGGGTGGTGATGATGGTGAAATTCAACAAGATATTGTATGCAGAGTTCTTAGCCTGCTTCCTGACATTTAATAAATACGTGGCTACCATTAGCTATGATAACACTGTCCCTTCCCGCCTCAGGACCTTGAGAATCTGCAAGGGACATGGCGAGGACCTGCAAGAGGCGCGTGTACCTTTTGACTATTGGTTGGCTTGCTTTTCCCACCAAGGTCCTCTCTCAGTTCTTCCCCTTGGCCTTCTTTAGTCCCTCTCCTGATCTTCCCCCAATCTCTCAAATTGCTTTCTATTTTGGATTTTTCCCCCAACCGTATGTCACCTACATCTTGACATTTGCCATTGATATTTATTTTACCTACTGCCAATTTTTGAACCCAAACCAATCCCATCACAGATTGCTTATGCTGAATCAGATTTAAGTGGGATGAATAAATACCAACCCGCTTACTCTTGGAGCTGGCATGTCTCCTGCATGAACTGGAGGCTCAGCCAACATCTGTGGGTTTGCATCGGCAGTGAGGTCTTCAAGAAAGAGCCAAGCGTGATAGTCATCATCATAGTAAAGATTATTATTATCATTGGTCAGGTGTATTATTTTCTCAATCCAAATAGTTTCAGTCTGTGGTCTTATCATTTTGAAGCGATAGATTCAACTGGAATAGATGGGTTACCAAGACCATAGACATGGTAGCTCTATCTGGATGGTAGGATAAGACGAATGCTAAGTGTCATGGAACATGTAGCCATGGTGACAAGTTTGAAAACAATGGGGAAACTTTTATCATATATTGTTACTGAAAAAATGGGTTACTAAATGTTATTTTCAGAATGCTCCCAGCCATATCCAATTTGTGCATAGAAAAGAGTCAAAATGAAATACTCTGAAATATAACAGTCATCTAAGGAGGCAGGGATATTGGAGAATATTATGTAATGCCAGTGTCCTACGAGGAATAGTAGTTATACTCATAATTTGAAAAAGAAAGCATCTTTTCTTTTAAAAATTTCCTAAGCCAGGCATGGTGGGGCACTCTTGTAATCCTAGTACTTGGGTGGCTGAAACAGGAGGATCGCAGGTTTGAGGACAGTCTCAGCAATGTATTGTGACACTCCGCAACCTAGCAAGATCCTGTTTCAAACCAAAACAAACAAACAAACAAAAAAAAAAACAAAAAGGAAAGGGCTGGGGTGTAGCTCAGAGGTAGAATGCCCCTGGGTTCAATCCCCAGTAACACACACACACACACACACACACACACACACACACACCCTAGAGTAATACATATGGTAGGCCTACTGATGACGTTCCTCTGATACAGATAAATCACTTCTCTCAGCTTCTGTTTCTGTGAGCTGAAGAGAGATCTCCCTATCTGTCCTACACACTGTGGGGCTTCATAGGATGGTGCATCTGAAGCTCCTTTCTAAACTGTAGAGAAATGCATGGGCTGTAGGTGTTTTACTGGCGTCACTCTAGAGATGGCGGTAAGTATTGCTGCAGACTCACTGGCCAGCTTTCTCTGGCGTGGCTTTTTCCCAGCACACCTCTGACCTTTTGTCTTTTGGGGGCACAGATGCTCAGCAGGCCACACATGCCTTTTGGGTGACCATACTTGACATGCTCACATCCAACTCTAAAGGAGAAAAGCCTAGAATGAGGACGAGCTATTCATTCTAACAGTAGAATTGGCTGTCTTGGCAGGGGTCAGTGCTACAATTCCTTCTTGAGCGTTGCTTTTGAGAGTGTAAAACCTGGACTTGGAATTGTTCACTCTGGGCTTGCAGTCCCCTCCCGTGGCTGTGTTCTGACTATCTGGTGAATTTGCATGTGTTTTCTATCACTGTTTCTTTCCCCAAGCTGGTCAGAGGCCCTCACTCTGATTCAGGGGGGACTCCCCCGAGCCTGCCCTGGGGGGCCTCTGCTCTGCGGGTGGCACTGTGCCTTGGACCTCTTTAGGTCTAGAATGTGCAACTTTTCTAGAGAGTGAGACACGGAGTGGTTGAGATTCATTCTCCTGAGAACAAGACCTAATTAGACACCAAAATATGTGTTCTTAAAGGCTATATTGTGTTTCCTGGGTTTTGATGGCTTGCATGGATTTGGGGAAAGAGCCAAGTAAATAATATGAAACAGAGGTTGTGGTACCAAAAGAGAAATGGAAAAACGTTCCAAGTTTTCAGAACCTCTCAATGTGACATTTCAGCCTCTATAATGACAAGCTGGAGTTTGGTGATCCTGCTGTCATGGAGCATCAAGGGGTGGGGATTGGTACTGATGGAGAGAGGCCGTGGGTCCTCCTTGCCAGCCTTGCGAAATGTATTATCAATGGTGTGCAGAGCCCTGAACTGAACGGATTGTTAGCTTGGCAATGAAATATATATACACATACATGCATATATATATATATATATATATATATATACACATACATGCATATATATATATATATATATATATATTTCTTTTCTGATGACACATGGAGTTAAAGGGTATTAGTGTGGGCAAGGTACAAGTTTTTAATGTTATTAACTATTATTCATTAACAAATCTTTCTTTTGTTTTCCTAGTAAGATCTTGCTCACTTCTTTTTTTCAAATGTAAGGTGGAAGCAGAGTCTTTGGTGACCCCATTTACTTCCCCTTCTTTGGCCTTGTTTTTGGTATCTCTTGACAAGGATATTTGCCTTCCTGAGAAAAATCCTCTAACCCGATACCTGGCAAAATATTGGCAAAGCAGTTTGCTAATTGCCAAAGAGAAAGTGATAAGTTTAGAAGATCGGTGACATATTTCATGGGTGACTGATGAAGAACGGAGATGGGCCTCAGCTCTCCAAATGTCATGGACACGTGATTTCCTTCTAATTATAAAGCTCATCCTCATCTGCCAAGCGAATGAACTTGGTGGGTGAACATGGTTAGCTGCTTTCACAGGGACATGGTGATTATTAAGCTTCGTAATCAGTAATGCCTAGCAGAGGAAATTCAATCTCAAACTATGATAGTAACAGATGACAGTAGGTGGGACATTGAAATGACAGATCCAAATTTGTCCAAATTTCTAACATGTTACATTCAAGGCATACTTTATTACAATTGCCTGGAGCTGTCTAATTGCTGGTACACAGAAATAAGTCCACTTGACACGGGATCACTTTAATCTAATCTACATAGTTTCCTTGTGGCCATTACTAAGAAACAAAGTGTTGGTCAAAGATGATAGGGAGGTACCTGTTGCTGTACCCTGTGGATGATGATGACAACGAGTTTTGCATTACGAGTGATTTATGAGTAGAAAAAACACTCATCTGTTAGCTCATTGCCTCCCTAAGAGTCTGAGAAATGGAGACATAGAGACATGTGTGATGACATACAGTCAAAAGCCTGCTAGCTAAAGTAGCTCCCTACTGTTACTATATTGTTACTAGAGAAGACCCCACCTAGCCTTGGAACAGGGAAGTAAGCTTTTTGCAGAATCAAACCAGGATGTGGTAGTCCGCGATGGTTAGTTGGTGACGATTAATTGTATATGATTATGCAGAGGAGAACAGGGAAGTAAAAACTGCTTGTAGGTAACTGCTCACTGGACTATGGAAACTACTTATTGTGTTATTGTTACTATGCTCACCGCTTACTTTTGCTTCTGTATGTTCATTATGCTTGTTTGCTTTACTGCAAATAGTAGCGGTTGGGACCCCTGCCATGGGAACCTGCTATGGGAAACCAAAGTATACACCCCTGGCTTGTGGCTCTCTGGTATATAAGGAGGGCTCTGAGGCAGTTGGCATTCATGCTATGGGTGGTCCTGATCGATCAGCAAATAAAGGGTCTCAATTAACGACTTTGGTGGTCTGATTGGTCTTCATTGGGATGATATCTCACAACACATGGAGTATGTCAGGCACCAGTAGGAATCTTCAGATATTATATTTGGTAAAAAGGATTCCACAAAATAATGTTACATAAACAGGCATATGATAGTAAAACCTATTCTATTGTTGAGTGTAATATTTCTGCTACTTACCTAGCAATACATTTTAAGGCAACATTCCCTGAAAGTTAATTTCTCCATAAACCAAAAAAAAAAAAAAAGAATGAAAAATGGGGACCATTTAGGACAGGCTAAGCCCACCAGGTAGAAGGTTCATTCCAAGAGTGAGCAAATATGGTTATATACTTGCTCTTTTTTTTTGTCTATAAAAGTATATAGGAGAAAAGGCATGGGTTTGATATAAGAAAGACCTGGGTTCCTTTGCCCAAACTTCTGAAGAAAATAGTGATAGAAATATTATCTGCACATATGCTTGTTATAAGGATTCAGTGATTTAGTATAAAGTGCTAAGAAGACTGCCTGGTAGGTAGCAAATACAACTATTGTTATTGCTGTTAGGAGCTATCTGGATTTGGGCACAAGCCTTTACCTCTCTGAAGGCCCATTCTGAAGAAAAGGGAAGAGAAATGATAGGACTTTCTAGAACTCACAGCAATGAGTAAAAGTTATGGGTGGGTCAGAGACTGGAACAATAAAGAAGGTTTTGGGATGGCTTGCACCAAAGTGACTTCCTGTCATGGTAGATCATCCACTATTAGTTAGGCAACTATTTTTTAGGCACGAAAAGAGTGGGTTAAATATTAGAAGCTAATCCATCCTTCAGGATTCTATAGTTCTAAGTGGCACACAGTAAGTAAAGCTTAGTGCCAAGGTATCTATTCTTCTACTTGAACTTTTATTATAGGCTTAATTTTTTTGTGTGGATCTCTTATAGACATGGCAATCTAATAAACATGGCTATTTTAATTATTGCTTTAAACTAATAATAATGATGATGGCAATGAGAATTTACCATTTTACGAGATGCCTAGCAGACCTTGTCTGGCAGACTTTATTCTGCGAGCTCAACATTTGTAATTTTATTTAGACCACTCAGACTTCCGGTTCAGAAGCAAGTAGGCAGCTTTGGTTAGAAACCTATAGAAAAGGGAGGGCAGCTTCCTCCTTTTCTTTCAAATATTCACATATTGTATATTTACATAGATACAAGTTAATCATTTTTAACTCTTTACTCTTCTAAATATTAGCACATGGCATTTTAAGTGCAAATTTCCCTTTAGCTGAAATATTTTTTTTTTTCTGGCTGAGAGTAAATATTTGACATATATATTGAGGAAGATATAAAAGCATATTTCAGGATTCAACATATACTTGAATTTTCCAAGTTAAAATGGTGGAGGCCAGTTGGGCATGGTGGTTCATGCTTGTAATCCCTGTACTTGGGAGGCTGAGATAGGAGGATCGCAGGTTTGTGGCCAGCCTCAGCAACTTAGGCCCTCTGCGACTTAGCATGACTCTGTTTCAAAATAAAAGACAAGGCTGGACGTGGTGGCACATGCTTGTAATCCCAGTACTTGGGAGGCTGAGACCGGAGGATCACAGGTTCGTGCCCAGCCTCAGCTACTTAGGCCCTCTGCAACTTAGTGAGAACCTGTTTCAAAAATAAAGAATAAAAAATAGGGCTGGGGGTGTAGCTTGGAGGTAGAATGCTTGCTGGGTTCAATCCCCAGTGCTGCAAAAATATATAAATAAATAAATAAATAAATAAATTAATTAAAAAACAAGCTAGGACAGGGGGTGTAGCTCAGAGATAGAATGCCAGGTAGTTCAGTCCCCAGCAGCCCCCTCCACACACACATAAATAAATAAATGGTGGGGGCCAATGTGTTGCAACTTGTACTGAGACCACAGTCTCCTAAGTCCCAAGGCAAAGAAAGCCCTTCGTCCTATACTACACTGTGCTTTCCACCCATCTGTGGTTTTCCAGAGGGGATTATGAATAAATTTAGACTATGCAGAAGTCCTCATGTGAGCCAGTAATTTTATTCTCCTTGCCACAATTCCTTTGTCTACTCTCTTATGAATGTGAGGACTCCCAAAGATAGAACCCAGGATATTTAAAGTTGGCCCCTGATTTGTGATCCTATGACCTCTATTCAGAATCGGCAATCCTTTATCTCTACCTTCTGGATACAAAATTGTCGCTCAAGGTCTTAAACCCTTGATTTTGTGCTCTCCCCACAAAAGAAGACTATAGGCGTGGGGTGAGGGGCTACATCAGGGGTCTAATTTCCTGCTTAGATTTTAGAATAATTACCCTCCTTATAAACATTTTTTAAGAAGGCTTTGTATAGTGAACTGTCAATTTTTCAATTCTGCTCTCTTTTAAGATAAGAATGCTAATTAGAATTATAGAAATGATTTAATGAGTATTACTTAAAATTTATAAATTATTGAATATAATTTTTCAAAAGTCTTCAAATAAGAAGTTACAGAGAGAACTCTGAAAGCCCTGCATTATATTGTTGAGCACAATTAATATGGCTTTGGGGATTTAATGTTGTCTTCAGTGGCCTAGCACAAAACTCTTCTTTCTTTTTCTCAACATTGTTTTAAAAATTGGCATCAAGCCAGGCTTGGTGGTGCAGGCCTGTAATCCCAGTACTTGGGAGGCTGAGACAGGAGGATTGCAGGTTCAAGGATGGTCTTAGCAACTTAGCAAGGCCCTCTGCAACTCAGCGAGACCACGGTTTTAAAACAAAGATAAATAAACAAAACAAAATAAAATAAAATAGGGCTGGATTGTTGTTCAGAGATAGAATTCCCCAGGGTTCAAACCCCCCAAAAAATTGCATCAAGAAATTTTTAAGCCCAATATTATGTAGCTGGATTCTTGGGTGATTAAGCAACTTCTATAGTTTAACATGGTGAAAAATGTAACAATTTTCCACCTAGAATCTAGGTATGGAAAGTGAACATACGTGCACGCTGCTGATGAAATATGTATGCATGTGAACACATTTATATTTATATTAGGTACATATTCTGGTAAACACTGGAATTAATTTTAAATTTTGTATTGAAATCTTATCTAAGGACATGAATGTGCCAATTCATTTCTGATCTTTAAATTAAATAAATTCTGCACCTACAGTTTGGATCCAGTTTAAAGTGGAAGACGTTCACCAAATAGTTTTCATGGCCTACCATGTGCCTGTGACAGTAGGTACTTTCATAGATGTCATCGCACAGAGTCACCTAGGCAGCCCGACTTTACACATAAGAAAGTGGAAACTTACAGAGGTCGTCATGGACCCAGGGAGATGCAGCTTTACTGTCTAGGAGCCAGGCTTGAACTTTACTCCATTGCGATTGTGGGAGCTCTCCACTGGTAAGGACAGAGGAGCCCTGGAAACGAAAGAATTTTGTGTGAACCTAGTAAAATAATTCACTTAAAAATAGCTCCTGTTTCCCTTTGGGCAAATTATATAAACCACTAGTAAGAAAGAACTTGTTCCAAACTGGAACAACCAACCTATTTGTCGTGGAAAGGAATGTCCCGATGTTTTAATACTGTCTCTCCACTGACTGGCAATTGAAGGAAGTGTGCTGGAAATAACACTTTCCTTTTTTATTGAATGTGAAAGTTGTGGTAGGAAAGCGTTGGCCACACTTTTGTACACTGCAAGCTGTGGTAGAAGGAAGCGCCACTTTTTTTTTTTTCTTGGCGGTACTGAGGATTGAATCCAGGGGCATTCTACCTCCTAAAAATAGAGCTACACCCCCTATTTTTTTATTCTTTATTTTTGAAACAGGGCCTCACTAAGTAGCTGAGGCTGGCCGCAGACCGGAATCCTCCAGTCTCAGCCTCTTAAGTACTGGGATTACAAGTGTGCACCATCACACCCAGCTAGGAAGCATCATTTATATTGTATAAGTATTTATTCTGCTCAAACACACTTCCATAGGGAAAAGGATAGCACATGATTTTTAAAAAATGTCAACAGATATATAAACATGCTGAATGACAAATTCATGGCATGGATCTGTTCACTTTCAGTCTGAAGAGAAAGACAGGGCCACAGCTGAATATCCTTATAAACCGAGATGGCATGTGAATGAATTTGAGTAGTGTAGTACAGGGGTTAAGAGTTTGTGCTCTGGCCAGGCATGGTGGCCCACGCCTGCAATCCCAGTACTTAGGAGGCTGAGACAGGAGGATTGCAGGTTCAAGGTCAGCCACAGCAACTTAGTGAGACCCTCAGCAACTTAGCAAGACCCTGTTTCAAAATAAAAAATTTTAAAAAAGGGTTGGGGATGTAGTTCAGAGGTAGAGGGCCCCTGTGTTCAATTCCAGTTCCAAAATAAGAAGAAAAAAAAGTTTTTGCTCTGTAGCCAAACTGAGTTAAATTCCAGTCTGTCACCTAACAGCTGTGTGTCCCAGAGAAAGTTGTTTTGTTGTTGTTTTTCTTTTTAAAGAAAATCTGTTTCTTTATATTTAAAAATTGAGAACTAATTAGCTTTGATACGCCTCATAATATTTAAAAGGCAGTCTACTGGCAAAGTAGACTCTTTTTTCAATGGCTTAATGTCATTGTAGCTAAACTCCGATTGTAGTCAGAGAAAGGGTATTCTAATTTCCGGAACACTTGGTGGTTTGTGCTTAGCTTGAATGTAGTTTCTTCCTGTCCCTGAGTATATTTGGAAACATGAATTTCAAATAGCTTTCTCTTTAAATAATAGTGTCACAGTTGGCACTGACAACACGATAAGTGATTCTGGAAGAGAAGACCATTGTTATTTCTAGGCCTTCGTCCTTAATAAGCATCTGTTGACTTAATGAATCAACCAGGCAATTTAACTGATTTAGAAATATTTGCATGGCTTATCAAAGGGATGTCATTTAAAAGGAAAGGAAAGCTATCGTATTGTGTTTAAAGAGGTAAAAATAGTGATTTTGTCTGTTAAAGTATCTAGAAATATTCTTAGGGAAGGAAATGTAAGAGTTGAAAATCAAGTTAGGGCTGATTAGGGCTGACGGGCTAAGTCTCTATTTTTGGCTGCGATAGTTTTGTCATATTTCAACAGTATATGCTACAAAAAAAAGTTTCCTGTGCTCCAGGGATGAGCACTGGTACTCTCATTTGGTGAGAAGGTTTTAGAGGCAAATGAATACTTCTAGAGTAATGTTCATATATTGAGTAGATTTTTTAAAATGTATATAGATCGTATCATAGATCCAGCTGGCATCCTCCTCTTTGATAATAGCTCCCAGGCCTTTTTTGGGGGGAGACTTGCTTCTCCATCATTGGAGACTGTTAGTGTGACTGTCTATCAAGGTATCCCTCCTGGCCAAGGTGGGAGGCAAATATATGATCCTCTGTTCCTGAACTTCAGTGAAGCAGCACAAGGTTTGGAGTTCAGGCAGCACACCCCGTAGCTGCATGATGATCCCTGCCAGCTCTGTCCTTGGGATGCTGCTCCAGTTTGTCCTTCTTAACACCTGCTCCCTCTGCTGATCTGTCTATTCCAGGGGCTACCCTGCATCTTTCCAATGCATTCTTTTCCATTTAAAAGTTCTGTATAACTAGAGTCAGTTTTTGCTGACTATAATTAAACAACCCAGTTTCACCTTGGGTAACATTGCTGCAGAAAAATTAGTGCTTTAATATAAAACATGTGTGTGTGTGTATGTGTGTGTGTGTGTGTGTGTGTGTGTGTGTGTGTGTAGTACTGGAAACTGAACCCAGGAGTGTTCTACATCTGAGCTACACCCCCAACCCTTTTAATTTTTTATTTTGAAACAGGGTCTTGCTAAGTTGCTGAGGGTCTTGCTAAGTTACTAAGGCTGGCCTCTAACCTGCTATCCTCCTGTGCCAGCTTCCCAAATACTGGTATTACAGGTGTGTACCACCACGATTGGCTATATGAGTTGTTTTAATGAAAAGATGTAAATAAACAATTATTCAGATGATATGCATATGTAGCAAAAATTGTATTGGTTAGTGGCTAATGACTAGGAACCATTGCTACAAAACTGCTTTAAAATTGGACTATCTTGAAAGACCATTAAAAAGATTATCAAGGATTATATTATTGGGATAATACTATTGATAAGAAAAATAAAGATTTGTAAAAGATAATATGCTGATTAATATATCAATGGTTGTTAAGGCCTAAAGCAAATACATTTTGAAAAGGGAATAGTATGATTTCCTTAGTCAAGATTAGGGCTTTTGTCAAAAAATACTTATTGCCTATGTCAGAGAATCTCACTTTTCTTTTCCCGAGGAGGGTGTTTTATTTATTTTTGACATATTTTCCCCAACTAGTAAGACATTAGAAGTACAAATCTCTATCGGCTGAATTGAGAATCAGAGATGCAAATGTGTGTGTGTGTGTGTGTGTGTGTGTGTGTGTGTGTGTGTGCACATCTGAACCGGAGGCAGGCACCTGAGAGTGGATATTTTTTGTTAGAAGTATTAGGGACTTTAGTCCTGTTCCTTCTGGACACAGAGTTATAAATACCACAGGTTCCTCAGTCTGTGACTGAACGCCAAGGGAGTGGGTTATAACTCTGTGATTCCCCTTCCCTTAACTTTCTCTGAATTTTGGCTTGAGATGGAAATATCTGGAGAAGAATGACTTCTCTCCTGCCAAATTCCCTTTTTTATCTGATGCTTTTATTTTTATTTCAGAAATAAAGTTTTAAAATGGGGGGGGATGCAGCTTGGGTTCAGCAAAGATTCTGACACCTGAAAACACCTTTAGCCATCATGTTTTCCAAGTAAACACTGTCAGGGAAATAGGGATAAGAAGGGCAGGTCACTCACAATGGCCGCAAATAATCTGTTCTAGGGAAAGGGTCTGTCTCTGTGGAATGACATAATACCACGTAATTGATTATGTTTCCAATATGACCTTTATTGAGCAAGTACTGCTGTGACATTTAACATCGATCAACAGAAGGCTGCGAACTGTGCATGTCAGCGAGGTTCTCCCACGAACAAAAGTCCGTTTTAAATGCACCAGAGGTAAACGTAATGATTCATATATAGCTTTCTTAAGGCTAAGAGAGTTCTGTGTTTCACTTATTATTTTTGGCTCAGTTGGTACTTTGCATAATACATCTCAAAACATCCCCCCCCCCTGAGCGCCCCCCTTCCAACAGCTTGGGAAATCAGCAAATTCCCCAGGTACATACAATATCATGCATTTGAATCCCCCAAAGACTGAGGAGGGAGCACCCTGAGCTTGCATGCAGTTCCCTCATATTGCACAAAGTAAAAATGACAATGTCTGGAGCCCCCATGGGAGAACCCGTTCTGTTTTGAAGCTGTCAATCAACATGCATTTTGGAAGTGTCATATGGCTTGACCTTTTTTTGCAATGGACTCACATCTTAGTCACTCTGGGTGACTTCTTTTACGATGGCGTGCGAGGTGACTTTCTCTACCTTTTTAGTCGACACTAGTTTCTCCTCAAAGGTCTCTTCATGCTCTTCGACCTTTTGAGTGACGGTTACAGATTTGGTGATGAATTTGGTAGCACCATCGCCCCCCTCACTGGTGATCTTTTCTACCATCTTGGTCACTACCACTTTCTCCTCGCTTTTGTCGCCCCCCTTGTCATCTGCAGGGCTCAGGTCTAGCCCGTTGGTGACCATGCCTTTCTCCTCGTCTCTCCCGCTGCCTTTCTCCTTTGTTTCCTGCTCTTCCTCCTCTTTCCCTTCTACCTCCCCGTTGACAGCTATGTCTTCCTTCCTGGACTCCTTGGCCCCCTGCTCCCCCTCTTCCTCCTCACTCCCTCCCTCCTCCTTTGCCTTCTCCTTCTCCTTCTGCTGTGGAGGCTTCTCCTCTTTGGCCTCTTTCTCCACGCTCACCTTGGTGGCAGCGACCTCCTCCTTCACGGGGGATTCTGCCTTCTTCTTCTCTGACACATCTTTTGGCTTCTCCTCTTTCTTCTCTACCTTCTCTTCCTTGGCCACCTCTTTCTTCTCTTCCTCGACTTTCTCTTCTTTCTGTTCAGCTTTCCCCACTCCGGCTTCTGCTTTCGGCTTCACCTCTTCCACAGGGGACTTGATCCCGGGAGACTTGGACATGGGGGATGTGGACACAGGGGACTTGGAGATGGGAGACTTGGGCACGGGGGACTTGGGCACGGGGGACTTGGACACGGGGGACTTGGACACGGGGGACTCGGCTTTCTCTGCCTTTCCCACCTTGGCGTCCACCACCAGCTCCTCCTTGGCAGCCACTACGCCCTTTCCCTCTGTTTTCTTTTCATCCTTAGCTTCAGCTTCCTCTCCTTCACCTTCTGCCTCAGTTTCTCCTTCTTCCTCCTGCTCGCCTTCATCTTTTTCACTGGAGCCTTCCTTCTCCGATCCTCCCTCTTCGGCTTGGTCTGACTTGGCGCCCTCGTCTTCTTCCTCTTCCTCCTCCTCCTGGCCTTCTTCTTCCTTCTCCCCTTCTTCCTCTCCTTCCATTTCTGGTGCAGTAGCTTTCACTGGAGACTTTTTGGCAGCGACCCCTTCTTCTTCGGCTTCTGGTTCCTCTTCCTTTTCTCCTGCCTCTTCCTCCTCTTCTTTCGCGGACGCTGCTAGCTCCTCAGCGATGGCTGTCAGGGCATCTTCCATCTCGGACTTCTCATCCTCCACTTTGGTTTCCTCGATGATCTCCTCCACAAATTTGTGCTGGACCTTCAGTTTGGGGGCCTCCACCTTGGTTTTCTGAATCTTACTGGATATGGTGATGGAGGGCTGTCGGTGTGTATACAGCGGCCCAGTGATGCTTCCTGAAAATGTGCTAAATCTGGTCTCTTCACCCTCCAGGAGTTTTCTAAGGAGAGGATCAAAGAAGACAAGACAATTAAAATCTCACTGGGCTGGCTCTGCTTCATTGCCTTATGGGTAACGGAGTAGTTGCTTTGGAATAAATAGAATCACATGAGGAAAAGAGTTGTCAAGCCAGTTAGCACCTACTCTCATTTCATTGGTACACTGTTTCATATTCAGTGACAGAAAGATTGTCCTGAACTGCCAGCCAGCCCCCTGCTGCAGTCACTAACCACTCCCAGTAGTCGACCAACCACACCCTGCCTTGAAGTGCTAGGTCTGCAGCAAGTATTCATTTGGTGCAATATGCTACAAGGCTCCCTAGTGGCCACTACCCACTCATAAGCTAAAAAACAAAGATTTGTGACTTTCTTGAGCATTTGGACCATCAGGAAGTGTACCTATTTTTTTTAAGCAAATGTAATGTTAAAAAATTTTACAAAACTATTAAACCAATTTCAGAAGTACATCAAATAATAACTAGATGCTAATATGGGTGTATCAAGTTATAAGTTGGGTTGCAATTTTAACCATAAAATGTCTATTTAGTATAATAACTCAGCTTCCCTGAAATGAGTGCAAATTATTCTTGTTATATACTTGTTACAAAGTAATAGAAAAACTGTTTAATCAAGGGTTTTGGGTTTTGAATTTAGTCATCAGCAAGATCACATCAGTTAGGAGATTAAAATCAATCTATAAAGAGATCATACCTATATATGTCTACATTTTTAGTTCTCTATATTCCTATACATCCAGGCAGATCTATGTAGCTCTAGATATATGTATCATACATATGTGTATCTAGATATATAGCCTATACTATGTAGTCTAATTATAAATATAAGACATTTACATTATCCACACTTGTAAAAAATATATATCAATATTCTAATGTATCTAAATCTATTCTTAGCCAGATGATGGCAATAGTAAGCTGTAGCAGAAAGAGAACGTCTGGTATTTGTCCTTGACATTACAGATTTGAAAGGCTGAAAGCACAAGATGAAATATCAAAAACTAAAACTTCACGTGTGCTTTGAGCATTCAAAAATACTTTTCACTAAAATAAAAATTGAAGCAAAAGCTTTGAAATCAGTCGGTGCTCCCCTCCCCCAGCAAAATGCAACACTTTATTTCAACTCATATTCACTTAAAAAAAAGCTGAATAAAAAGTGCTAACATCACATTTGCAATTCTAAAGAATAATCTTAATTAAGCAGGGCGACCTGGTGCTGCTGTAGGCAAACCGCCAGCTGTTACTTGGGCGGCCTCCGCAGTGCGGTGTGGGTGCGGGCCGGCCACGTCCGCAGGCCTACCTGTACGCTGCGATCTCTATATCGAGGGCCATCTTGACGTTGAGCAGGTCCTGGTATTCTCGCAAATGACGAGCCATTTCCCACTTTGTTCCCCGAAGCTCATTTTCCAGTTGTTGGATGGTGTCCTGAAACAGACAAAGGAGCCTCGGTGGACTCACCCTTCCGAGCAGCGACTTCTACACCGGCCACCGCCACCCCCTTCCCACCGGTCCCCGATCTCCCCGCAGCTCTGCAAAACTCGCAGCTCCAGCTCCCCCCGCCCCACCCCACCCTCCCCTTCCCAAACAACCAACCCGCTAACCAACCAAACCAACCACTAAGACAATAAGACATTTTCCAGGCACAACACGCACTGAGACCGGTGGTCCTAGAACGCGTCTCAGAGGGAGTAAACACCCGTGGGGACGCTCTGTGCGGGCCTGGCCCTCCCTCCTGGTCTGAGCCCATCGGGCTGAAGTCAATTTGGAAAACTCTTCTGATCACGACCAGGAAAGTAGAGAATGCCCGCGTTTCTGCCCAAGTTATCCTAAAGTGGCTTATGTATCAACTACCCGGAGGTACCTCTTCCTTGAAAATGTGCAAGCGTGAGAAACTATAACTACCGAGGAAAAGCACGTTTCTGCAACGGGGCAGGCCTCCTAGCGGCTGGGGCAGGTGGGTCGGGGACACCGGGTCGCCGCTAACCTGGCTCTGCGGCGCCCGCGCGCGCTGGCGAGCGGCCACCAGGGAGCGCGCCGGAGAGGGCGCCCGGGCGCGCGCCGGAGTGTCGGGGGCGCGCGGCGCTGGCGCTGGCGCAGGCTGGCCGCGCAGCCGCCGTTCCTACCTGGTAGCTGCTGAGGTCGTGGTTGTGGCGCTCCTCGATGTCGCTGAGCTGCCGCTCCAGGGACTCCTTGGTGCCGCGCACCGACTCGAGCTCGATGCTCTTGGACTGCAGCTGGCGCCGGTACTCGGCGATCTCTTCCTTGGCGGAGCGGATGGCCTCCTTGTTCTGCTCGGCTGCCTCGGTGAGCTTGGCGTAGCGGCATTTAAACCACTCTTCGGCCTGGTGCATGTTCTGGTCGGAGTGGCACTCGAGCTGCGAGCGGATCTCCTTCAGCGCCGTCGAGATGTCTGTCTTCAGGTAATCTTTGCGCTCCACGGTGATGTGCGACGCCTGGATCTGAGCCAGCAGGTCGGCCACCTCCTCTTCGTGGTTGCTCCGCAGGAAGGCCACCTCATCCTGCAGCGACTGCACCTTCTTGTCCAGCTCCACCTTGACCAGCGACGACTCCTCGATGTCTTTGCGCAGCGCGCGGATGGCCGCCTCGGTGTCGTCGCGCAGCCGCGCCTCCTCCTCGAAGCGCTCCTTGAGCCGGTGGATGTCCTCCTCCAGGTGGTCCGAGTCCAGCTGCACCTGCGCCTTCTCGTGGTTCACCAGCTCGAGCGTGGCGCGCAGCTCGCGGATCTCCTGGTCGTACGCGTCCCCCAGCTGGGCGTGCGAGGCCTGCTTCTGCCGCAGCGCCTGGATCTCCGCCTCGATCTCCTTGTTCTGCTGCTCCAGGTAGTGCACCTTCTCGATGTAGCCGGCGAAGCGGTCGTTCAGCCCCTGCAGCTGCTCCTTCTCGTTGGAGCGGGACAGCTTGAAGTCGCCGCCGGAGCCGCCGTTGAGCAGGGACGAGGACTGGCTGAAGTCGAGGCTGCTCTCGGCCGAGCTGAGCATGGCCGAGCTGTAGGCGAGGCGCGGGGCGAGCGCGCTGCGCTTGTAGGAGGAGGACACGGTGCTGGGCGAGCCGCGGGACCACGACTGCGAGCGGAAGCCGCTGGACGGGGAGCCGCTGACCCGGCCGAAGCTCGAGCGGGTCTCGGTGACCCGCCGGTAGGCGGACGGGTTGCCCAGCGAGTCCAACGTGTAGCTCATCTTGGAGGCCTCGGGGTGTGTGGCTGCCACAGCGCTCTGCCGGCCGCGCCGCAGCCCTTTTATAGCCGCGGAGCTGGTCCCGGGCCAGGGCCCCGCCCCGTGGAGGCGGCGGCCGGGGAGGCGGGGACTGCGGGCACCGGCCGGGGGAAGGGGAGCGGGCTCCGCGGTGATTCAGCGCCGCTCGTCCACGTGGGCCCGCGCCGCAGCGGACCCCGCACCCCGCGGCCCGGGCCTGCCCCTCCCCAGCTTCCCTGGGGGCCCCTGACCACTTGTGGCCCCGAAATCCCCCCTCTCCATCTTCCACCTTCAGAGTGCACGTTTCGCCCTTAGCGAGGGGCCCACCCAACGCCCTTCCTTTGTCTAGTAACTCTCGGGCCGGCCGGCCATTCGGGCCGCCCTCCTCCGGACCCCAGACCCTCTTGTTCTTCTCTGGCCCTCTGCGTCTCGGCCGCAAGGCTTTCTCTTCTCTTCCTTGCCCTTTCCCGTTACTTTTTGCTTTATCCCGTCTTCGGGGCTCAATCACCACCCCTCTTTGTGGCCCCTCGCCCCCTCCTACTTCCAGCTTTCTGTAGCTCCCCCCACCCCGCCCTGCTCTTCCAGCGCCTTCCCCTGGGACCTTTTTCTTCCAGTCTTTTCTTTCTCCCCTTCTCGCTCCCCTCCCCCATAGCTTCTCCCCTCCCCTCCCCCACCCCGTCTCCCTTGGCTTCCCTCCCCTCCCCCGTTGTCTTAAAGCAGCCCGAGGTGAGCGCGGAGGAGTTGTCTAGAAGGGGAAAAAAATAGACTTTGAGGAACGGTCGGTCTGAAGGCTCCAGGAAGGGGCCAGAGGACAGGCCGGGTAGTTATTTGTATTAAATGTGGGATATATCGCTACATTCTGCTTAACGTTTGGGGGACTTCCGCAGCTTCGGCCGGGCAGAAGGTAAGGAGCTTGAGCTCCCACGGCGCCGGCAGCACCAAGGACAGCGCCCAGCCCGCTGGCCCGAGATGCAGCTACCCCGGGGGTGGGCTCGCCCAGCCTCGCCGGTCCCTGTCAGATTTCCAGGGGGAGGGGGTCCCTTTCCCCCTCCTCTCCCTGAGTAAATACAATTAAAACCTGTTCTTAGTGACTGTTTGTCAGAGCCAAGCTGGAATCCCAAGCTGACTTCTCTGCAATGCAGGGTTGGCACAGTGAACAGATTGCAGATTTTGAAAACAACCAAAATCCATTAAAGTCAGTTAACAGAAGTATATACTTGAAGCCCAGTCTGAATTTTCTAATAGATAAAGGATGTAGACAATCAGAGGATACAAGGCCTGAAGTATGAAGGTCAAATATACCTGGGAAAGGGGAATTTGAAATCAGTGGGGATGAGAAGTCCAGGGAAATACAGTTTATGATGAGTTGGAACAGAAACAATTCCCTTATAATCTCTCAGGCCAGTACTTCTTACGGACAGCTGCAGTGATGGAAAGGGCATCTGCATTCATTTTAAATCAATTTAAAAGTTGCCAAACAGATTCACCACAACCTTGAATAAAACTGAATAGTTTCCCCCCTCCATTTAAAAGGCAGTCTCTTTCCCTGAATGACTGCTTCAGAATAGATTTTTCATGTCTTTGAACATGTTTACTTGAACAATGACTATACATAGGCTTTCTGCTGTCTGGTGCAGTCTTAAATGTTAAGATGTCCCTTTATTTCCGATAGGGCTTTGGGGGGTAATTCAGGGTAAAAAAGTTCAGAATCCCACAAGTCAAAGTGGAGGGCAGGATACAGGACTAATGACAGTGCTGGGGCCACAGGCACAAGCAACTGTGTGTGAAATGCTTGTTATGGGTGAGAAAGAGTCACTACTTGCAAAAAGTAGGCTCCGGACTTAAATCCTTTATTTATTTATTAATTTATTATTTATTTATTTATTTTTTACAGCATGCTTTCTGTAATGCCTATTATATGAAACGACGTGCTCATATTAATTAGTAAGTAATCAGAAAAGGCTTGGATTTCTAGAAGCTTTATTTAAAAAATTTTATAAGCTTTCTGGTTCCATCTGCATTAAAGGAGAAATAATATTTTAAAAAGAAGGGGTTAATTTAGGGAGTTCCTTCTGGTTCATTAATGAGGAACTGCAGCACTGCAGCCTGCAGCCCGGGAGGCTGCTAGACTTGCTGAGTGAGGGTTATCTCTCTGGCAAGCAAAGCCTGTGTCTCAAGTTGTTAAGACAAACAGGTGACAGAGTGGTGGGGGGACTGACTTGTGAATATTGTAAAAATGAGAATTTTCCGGTTTCATATGGACAAAGGAAAAGAAAGAAAACCCCCTCCCTTCCTCTGTGAAGTGCTGGACCTCACCTTATGATTGGACTCAGCAGGATGCTCTGTAGATAATGCTACATGCTAATTACACAGCAGTTTTATACTTTAGGTATGTATGGCTTCCTGCTTTTATTAAAATATTTAAAAACCCTTGGCGGTTTCTTGCTGCATTCACTGACAGCGCTTTCTGCAATGAGAGCACATGGTTATCCGGCAGGCTTCAGCTGTTAGTTTTCTGTAGGGCTTTGGCAATTAGATGACTCTGCAGAGAGACATTTACAAGGAAGCACATGTCTAATTTCACAATTAGCCTGTTTTGCCTTGAATCTAAACTAGCTCAAAAATTGTTAAGCTTCCAACTGGTTACAGAGGGAGGAAAGCGTTGCGTACAAACAGAATCATGGCCAATTACTTAGGGGAAATCTGGTGCCTACATCTTAAAATTGTAACTTCAATGTCACCTGAAGTATTGTTCAGTCTGGGCCGTACAGGATGATACAGGAAATTTCAGCCGTCACTTTCTTAATGAGAAAATGTTCCTGTGCCTTAAAAACGATTAGCACAATGTTTCACTTTATGTGAAGCTCTCTCACTTTGACACTTCTGAAGGTGATTTGAAGGTTATACCACCAATAAATTTAGTATAAAAACTTTTTAACAAAGAGCTATATCAGACAGTCTTCTCATTTTTCTTATATTTTTAAAAACATTCACCATTTTAATACTTTTCATAGAAAGAATATTTTTGCACATTTTAAAAAACCCTGATGACACTAATCTTCTTAAAATATTAACGAGAGAGAAAACAAGCGTGGAAATGGATCTGACTTTACAACACCACCTTGATGGAATTGAGATTAATACTTTTGTAATTTACCCTAAAGAGGGAAGTTACACGTATGATGTAGATGTTTAAGAGTCTAATGAAGTTACCTCTGAATTGTTGTTTTCTAAGCTCTAGTCTGCTTTAAATCACTTCAAAGAGACGTACAGAGCATGTTCCAATCTATGTTTCCTCAGTGGGTAAAGTACAAATGTTAACTCTGAAGTTAAGAGATAGGCCACTGTGAGGTTTTCTTATTTTAGGGTCTGTGTAATGATCATGAGAAAATATTCTTTGCTTAAGGGGTTTATTTGTTGGGTCAAAAAATAAAGATAAAATAACGGGTTAGTCATTTCCCCCCTCCTTTTCCTATTTCCTTATATTCTTTTTAAAGACCATTTCTTTCTTTTTACTTTTCCCCTTCCTTCCTTCCTTCCTTCCTTCCTTCCTTCCTTCCTTCCTTCCTTCCTTCCTTCCTCCCTCCCTCCCTCCCTCCCTCCCTCCCTCCTTTCCTTCCTTCCTTCCTTCCTTCCTTCCTTTTTTTCTTGTGCACAATAATGCAAGGAGGCTGGGATGAGGGAACCCAGCAGCAAGCCAGAGGCTCCGAAAGGAAGACACCACGGTTACATGATGGGCAGAACCTGTTCTAGATGGGGTGACCTGCACTTTTGCTCAGCCTGTGTGATCTCTTGAACCCATTTATTTTGCCTGGGATCTGATTCCTAAATTCTTGATGAAGAATTATTTATAGATTCTCCTTTGCTAATTATTTAAGGGGTTGTGGATGCAGGAGACTAAACACGGAGCCTGCTGGAACCGGAACATGCAGGGAAAGAAAGCTGTAATGCTTATGTCTACTTGAGGCTCGGAGTGTCAAACTTTAAGAGCCGGCTTGACTTTTGTTTATTTGTTTCAGATGTTGAAAGCAAAATAAAAGTATTCTCAGGGGCCAAAGGCTAATTCTTGTCGGGAAAATTGGACCATGCATGTATGTCCCTATTATTTTTAATGAAAACAAAATCCACTGTCCCTTTTCTAACTTTAAACCACTAAAATGAGGTTTATTTCTCTTGATAAATATTTTTATATTTATGCACTGAATATTGCCTTATCTTTCTTCCAGTTACTGCTTTTATGAAGTTTATTAAAGTATTTTTAGAAACTTAAAGCATTTAGTCTTTATGTGGTCTAAATAACAATTTAATCAGTTTTGAAGTTCTCTCTGGAAATTTCATGTTTTATGGGGAAAGATTGAGCTCTCGGCTTTCACATAGCTGGTTGATTTTCTGCTTTCCCTTACCACCGTGCATCCGTTCTGTAAAAGCCAGAGGAAGACCTGGCATTTAAAAAAAAAACAATAGAGCCTCACTAAAAGTGATTCTAAAACTCAAGTTTAGCAGATGCATGGGAATAGAACTGCTGTATTAATTTTCAGCATATTTTTAATCGGTCATGTTGACTTTTCCTCAGAAGTGGCAGATCTTGACGAAAGGCTCTTGAATTCTTAAAACTCTGCATTGCACGTAAGGTTGCACCAATGCAGCCAGGAATTAGTTATGGCATCTTTTATTGCAAGCTTCCCAAGGTCTGTCTTAGCAAGAAACATGATTATTTTATTAGAAACTCATAATTAAAAGGAGCTTTGTAAAACTATAGCAGATCAATGATCTGATATCTTTGGACCAAATTTCTAAAGAGAGCTAAACCCAGGGACCTAGAGTCGAAAAGTCTCATCTAGTAAGTCAGCCCCATGATCCCAGGCCTGGGTTCTTTTTTGACAATCTCGACAATTCTGAAAAGCAGCATTTTTTTTTTCCAGAATCCTCTGAAAATAGGTTCTCCATCACAGCTCTCTCTTGCCCCTTAGGTTCCCAAGAATATCATATATTGGAAACTATTTTATTTACCCTTTTGTTTAAATTAACATATCTATGTATTTATATATTTAAGGTAGCAATTTACAGAATGCAGAGAGATAATAATTTAGATTTTTTCCTTGTTTTTTCCCTCTGTAGTTTAAATATTGATGAGACCTTCCTGTTTATATTCTTCCATGCAATGTTTTGCAAAACAAATATATTTGAGAATATAATTTGATGTCATTAGAAGAAAGAATGTTGTGCTGTATGCCATGAAACCTAGGTTCTAACCAGGTATTTAACTTACATTTTTTTCTTTAAAAGAGGATTTTTAAAGACCCTTTAGATTAAGAATGATAAAATTGTGGCAATGAATAATAACTATTAATAGATCCAGGGTGCCTAATTTGGTCTGATATTAATTTGTCTCTTTTTCTGTCTGCCCCTCTTTCTTTGTCTACTGAGAAGAGATCATTATGAAGTTACAGGCCGTGGTATGACCTGTGCTGTGGCCGTGGGAGGTGGTAACTTGTAGTATGGCTCAGTCAGGCCGAAATACTACATTCCTTTACCTTTACTGGCACCCTGAACCCCAAAACCATCATCGCCATAGACTCCATCAGATTTTAACATGTGAACAATGCTTTATATCAAATAAGTGAAACAAAACCAGGCAAAACAATGTTATTCTCATCTGGCCTGAGCACCAGGGATTGGCAGAATAGAGCACACATTATTATTCTCACTTTATAGTTATTTACATTGATTAAGAGGTTTGTCCAAGGCCAGACACCCGGTAAACAGTGGAGATGGGCCCAGAACTCAGATTTTCTGACATCAGTGCTAACATTAAAAAAAATCCTTTCATAAAGTATGAAATCCAGTCTCAATCTTCATGAAAAATATTAAGAGGAGGCAGATAATAGTAATATTCACAACAATAATTAAATAATGACTTAATTTACTAAGTGTTTATGATGTGCTGGGCTCCGTGCCAAGACTGGATTATCTCATTTAATCATCACAATAACTCTTTGAGACGACACTATTATTATCTCTATTTTGTAGAAAAAGCCATTGAGTGCAGAGAGAGGTTAAGTGCACACACAGCTACAGCTGGAAGGTGGTGGGGCGAGGATAGGAGTTTAGAGTCTGACTTTGGAGGGTGATCCTCGCCCTGGTTAATAGAAGGCCATGCTGTCCATATGTAAAAATCTCATTTTAAAACTTAGTGTTTATGCCGGGCATGGTGGGGCACGCCTGTACTCCTAGTTCTTGGAAGGCTGAGACAGGAGGATTGCAGGTTTTAGGCCAATCTTAGCAACTTAGCGAGACCCTCAGCAACTTAGGGAGACCCTGTTTCAAAGTAATAATAAAATAGGGCTGGGGGTGTAGCTCAGAGGTAGAATGCCCCTGGGTTCAATCCCCAGAACCAACCAACCAACCAACCAACCAACCAACCAACCAACTAACCAACCAACCACAATAACTCATGTTTAACTGTGAGGTCATGTTAAAAACAAACAAACAAACAAACAATGCATTCTTTTGCTGCTTTTCCCCCATGTATATAAAAATAAAACATTTAAATATCTTCTCAGATGCACAGTATTTCTTGGTTTGTGACTGTATTAAAGACATTTAAAATAAAAACTGAGTTACTTGTCTTTGTTGTATTCTATCCTCAAGTAATTGTCTATGTGATTTTGAAGGATATCTAATTGATTCGTTTCAGTTGATGTGAAGGACACCTAATTCATTCACTTTAGTCTATGTTCTATGGATAATATCCCTAGTCATGTCCCTATTATTTTATCTGGTTTCTCCTAGTCATTCACATTTATATGCACTTTGGTTTAGTGTTTGGGAAACACTAATATATCATTTTTTTTACTACACACTAATATATCATTTATTTACTAATGTATCTGTGTATTTACATTTAAATTAAAAGGAAAAGCTTTTAATTGTGTATTTACATATTTTTTATAGATGTCAAACTAAATCTACTTTGAGAGATCCAATAATAAGCATTTGACTTTTGGCCACAGATATAGGTTGGCCCACAATCTTCATTAGTAAAGTTTTACAGTGGAATGTCTGGCAAGGAAGTAGCTTTTAAATCTATTGAAACAGTGAAGAGACAGCCATGAATAATCTTAAGTGAATGTCTTGATCATCTATTTTATATACTAAAATCAGGATTATGTGACTGTATTTATATAGGTTGCTTGGATACAAGTCAGCCATAATCCATTTTTTTTAAATTTATGGGATAAAGTGCTCTGACTCACCCTTATTTTCATTTCTATAAATCTGCTTTGGTTCCTGCATTATCCGAGAGGGTCAAGGAAGAAAACCGTTTCTCATTTTTGTTAAGCAAAAAGTCAACCTTGAAAAGAAGGGACATGGGTCCTGTATTAGTCATGGCAGCCATCAGCTCCTGGATTTGGATTACACAAAAATTATTAGCAACTGGATGCCTAATGCTGAAAGTCCTTCCTTCGCCACTGCGACTCCTTCCATATCAACTATTATGCTACGTTTCCTCTCTCTCCAGAAAGTGTAACATGGGCCCTTCCTTCTGCAGTGCTCAACATACCTGGAAACTTGATTCGCCCTTGGGTCCTAAGATGACGCGCCTACATGCACGGGGCGCACCTGCCCCATGACCAGGACCTTAGCTCTTTTTTTTTTTTTTTTGTGGTACTGGGGATTGAACACAGGGGCGTTCTACCTCAGCGCTACACCCCCGGCCCTATTTTTTATACTTTATTTTGAAACCGGGTCTCACGAAGTTGCGGAGGGCCTCACTAAGGAGAGAGAGAGAGAGAGAGAGAGAGAGAGAGAGAGAGAGACAGAGAGAGAGACAGACAGACAGACAGGGAGAGAGAGAGCAAGAGAGCTGAGGCTGGCCGCGAACCCGTATCCTCCCGTCTCCGCCTCCCAAAGTACTGGGATTACAAGCGTGCGCCACCACGCCCGGCAGGACCTTAGGTCTTTATTGCAGATCCTACATCACGTTTCAGGAGGAGTCTGCCTCTGGCTTGCCAGTCCTTTGTGTCCCCGTGATCTGGTCCTAGGAAACCACTTACCCGAATCGTTCCCGTTTTCTCCAAATATGAAATCCACCCCTCAGTCCCTAAGCTTATTGCTTGTGGTCTAGTTGGGTGCGACTACTACTGGTCATTTGACTAACGTCTCGCCACGCTAACTATAACATTCTCAGCGGCAGCCACCAAGTCACGTATATAATGTTTTTCCACATTATTTTTCTGATAGCAACTGCCCAATAAATACCTGTTGCAGGAACGAAGTTCTACATTTTTCCCCTCAAAATTTCATCCAGTAAACACTTAGCTTGTTCAGTGCCAGGCAGTGAGGGCCCAGGTGCAGAAAGGATTCTGGCTTGGATGGAGAATCTAGTGGATGATTCAGCTGGCAAAGACATAGCATGGAGTACCATCTCTAGCACAGCTAAAGAGAAGCAGAGTGTGTCAGAGGAACACAGAGCATGGTGGACAGCAAACCTGATCAGTGACAGGGCTGAAGAGATTCCGGGACAGCTTCCAGGAGGAGGTGGCACCACAGGTGAGTTTTGAGGCTTACATAGGGAGAAGGGGATGTGAGGGCCAGCTGCAATGGGGTCTAAACTACAAGGACTATAATATGGAGGGAACATGGAGCCCCCACTTGGGTGAGGGGGACACGTAGCCTGGGGTAGAGGGGGCAGCAGAGCAGAGACCCTGGAGGGCTTCCTGTGCCCCGACAGGACCTTTGCATTTATCTTACAGCTGGTTAGAGGCAGTCAAAGGGGTTAAGTAGGATAGCGCTGTGGTCAAATTGGGACTTGAGAGAAGAATCACTTTTGGCAGGAGGGAGTGGAATTGTGTGGAAGGAAATGGGAACTGGGAGCAGAGGAATAAGTTTGGAGGCTACTGCACTGAGATTAAAAGGTATGAAGGGCTGGGCGTGGTGGTGCACGCTTGTAATCCCAGTACTTGGGAGGCTGAGACCAGAGGATCCGGGTTCGAGGCCAGCCTTGGGTACTTAGTGAGGCCCTCTGTGACTTAGTGAGACCCTGTTTCAAAATAAAGTATGAAATATAGGGCTGAAGGGTGTAGCCTGGAGGTAGAATGCCCCTGGGTTCAATCCCTGGTACCGCAAAATAAATAAATAAATAAATAATAAATAAATAAATAAATAATAAATAAATGGTGTGAATGAAGGAGGGTGGGTGAGGAGAGCCAGGGGCTGGAGTAGAAGGGCGAGGCTTAGGGAACGGGGTGGGGTGGGGTGGGGTGGGGGGTGGCTTTGTGGCCCCGCTGTGGCTGCTGGAACAAATGGCCACAGACTCGGTGGCTTAAAAGAACACGAATTCATTATCCTGCGGTTCTGGAGATCAAAAGTTTAAAATCAGCTTCAGCGAGTAAAACCAAGTGTCAGCAGGGCGTGGGAGGGAGGCCATTTCGCTGCCTTTCTCACCTTCCTGAGAGACCACAGTGGCCCCCACACATGGTCCCTCCATTCGTTTTCAAAACCAGCAGCAGAACATCTGTCTTCATGAACCTCTGCTTCAGCCTATACTTCTTGCTCTCATTCGGATCCTTCTGCCTTATCTTTATAAGACCCTTGGGACCCATGTGTGTGTGTGTGTGTGTGTGTGTGTGTGTGTGTGTGTGTGTATGTGTGTGTTGCTGGGAATTGAATTCAGGGGTATTCTAGCTCCAAGCTATACCTCCAGCCCAGCCCTTTTTATTATTTTGAAACAGGGTCTCACTAAGTAGCTGAGGCTGGCCTTGAACTGGTGATCCTCCTGTCTCAGCCTCCCAAGTACTGGGATTACAGGCATGCATCACCGTGCTCGGCTTGGTGGCCCCTCTTGGTAACCCAGGATGGGCTCCCCATTTTAGAATCTGCATTAGTATGTGAGGACCGCCACACAAGGCCACACATCAGTGGACATGACAAATTACTCACTTTCTCTGGTTCTGGAGGCTGGAAGGTTGAGATGGAGGTGTCGGCAGGTTGGATCTTTCAGAGCTCTCCTTGGCTTATGACTGCCGTCGTCTCCCTGTGCCGTCACACACTCTTCCTCTGTAGGTGTCTGTCACAATTTTCTGTTTTGCTTTTTTGGGAAATGGAGATCAAACCCAGGGGCATTCTACCTCCAAGCTATACCCTAGCCCTTTTTTATTTTGAATCAGGGTCTCACTAAGTTGCTGATGGTCTTGCTAAATTGCTGAGGCTGGCCTCAAACCTCTGTGATCATCCTGTCTCAGCCTTCCAACTACTGGGATTACAGGCATGCACCACCACACCTGGCTCATAATTTTCTGTTCTAATAAGGACACCAATCTTTGGTTTAGGGTACACCCAAGGACCTCATTTTAACTTAATCACCTCTTCAAAGGACCTGTCTCCACACAGAGACATACTTTCAGGCACTGGGGGTTAGGGCTTCAGTGTATGAATTTTTTTGCTGCTAGGGATTAAACCCAGGGGCATTCTACCTCTGAGCTCTACCCCAAGCCCTATTTTATTTTGAAACTGTGTCTCACTAAGTTGCTGAAAGCCTCTCTAAGCTGCTGAGGCTGGCCTCAAACCTGCTATCCTCCTGTTTCAGCCTCCCAATTACTGAGATTACAGGTGTGCGCCATCATGGCCAGCTGATGTATGAATTTTGAGGGGACACATTCAGCTCACAGCAGGACTCTTCCCACAGTCACATCTGCAAAGTCTCCTCGGCCATGTAAAGCAGGATGTGCACAGGTGTGGGGAATAGGACATGGTGTCTTTAGACCTGGGCATCTTCAGTCTAACACATCACACGATATACAAAGTGCAGGAGGAAAACCAAATTTAGGCATTGGATAACTGTAATGTGTGCATGCTGAATCTGGTGTGTGTGTGTGTGTGTGTGTGTGTGTGTGTGTGTGTGTGTGTGTAGTGACCAGGTGAACAGTCTTCCAAGTGGTTGAGGCTCCTTGACTGGTAGAGAAAGGTCTTGCTCTCCTCCACTCTGTAACACTGGTAGCTTGCTCCACACAGTGACATACTTACTCATGCACCATACTTTAAAAAAATTATTTTTTTTTCAAACTGATCTTGTATTTCTGATTAGACTTTAAGCTCCTTGATGCCATATTCTCTCCTTCCTTCCTTCCTTCCTTCCTTCCTTCCTTCCTTCCTTCTTTCTTTCTTTCTTTTTTTCTTTCTTTCTTTCTTTCTTTTTCTTTCCTTTCTTTTTTCTTTTGTGGTACTGGTGATTGAACCCAGGGGCATTCTACCTCTGAGCTACACCCCCAGCCCTTTTAATTTTTTATTTTGAAACAGGGTCTCACTAAATTGTAGAGGACCTCACTAAGTTGCTGAGGCTGACCTTGAACCTGTGATCCTCCTGTCTCAGTCTCCCAAGTACTGGTATTATAGGCATGTATCACCATGACCAGCTCTTACAACTCATATTTTAACCACTCAAGATTTCATTTTCTTTGTTTGTAAAACAGTGATAGAAAGGATACCTACTTCATAATGTGATTATTATTATTTTTTTTGGTCCTGGGGGTTGAACCCAGAGGCATTCGACCTCTGAATTCCCCTCCCCCCACCACCCTTTTTATTTTTTATTTTGAAACATTGTCTCGCTAAATTGCTGAGGCTATCCTCCAACCTGCAATCCTCCTGTCTCAGCCTCCCAAGTACTGGGATTACAAGCCTGAGCCACCACGCCCAGCTTTATAATGTGATTTTAAGGATTAAAAGAAGTAGTGTATGTAGGGTGCTTAATGGTCACGTTCACAGTGCTCAGTAAATGGCTACTATTATAATAATCACTGGCCTTACTCCCCCTAGTGGTTGGCACAGCTCTGGGCATGTACCATGGACACCTGAAGAGAAGTACATTGCCTAACTCCTTCATGAAGCGCTTAAAGACTTGCCACAGAGTCAAGAATCTACCCAGGGCAGCACAGGGACATGCGGCAGCCCACCAGGTTTGGCATGTTCCCATGAAGATGGTTCCAGCCCTGTTTAGTCATTGTGGTGTTGAATCCTTCCTTCCTTCCTTCCTTCCTTCCTTCCTTCCTTCCTCCCTCCCTCCCTCCCTCCCTCTCTCTCTTTCACTTAATTTCAAGCATCTAGTTCAATGACAAGATAACAGAAAAATTTATATTGCCATATAACTGAGTATGTGAATATATTTAGTAGGACATCCTTTCCCTTCAGAAGTTTCTTGCAGCTGTGCGTGGTGGCGCACGCCTGTAATCCTAGTACTTATGAGGCTGAGAGAGGAAGATTGCAGGTTCGAGGCCAGCCTCAGCAGTTTAGCAAGGTTCTTAGCCAGACCCTTTACATTTCCAAATAAAGAATAAAATAGGGCTGGGGATGTAGCTCAGAGGTAGACTGTCCCTGGGTTCAATCCCCAGTACCACAAAGAAAAAAAAAAAGGTTTCTTGCCATAGAAAGAGAAAATTATCAGGTTGTGGATGACGACACTTGTAACAGACCACACAGGGAAGATGACAGATTACTTCAGTTTTTTCTTTTTTTTTTTTTTTTTTTTTT